>PVJN01013596.1:0-45867 GCA_004026805.1 Lasiurus borealis
GTTTACTGTTTGCTTCTTTAAGAAATAAGCCTGCACCAATTATAAGGCCATTGGCTGCAAGTACCTCAGGCCTCCAGCTTTTTTTTGCTGGGCATTTATTTCTCTTGGCTTTGCCTTCTACTTGCCTATGGGCTCTATTTTAGGCTGGCAACAAATCGTGACAGCTGTACCACGCATCACATCCAAATGCCACGTTGTCCAGAGGCAGATAGGGGCTGTCTCTCCCGGAGTCTCCTTCTCAGGAGTAAGGAGAGGCCCTCTAGCTCAGTGGTCGGCAAACTGCAGCTCGTGAGCTACATGCGGCTCTCTAGCTGCAGTTTGCCACTCTGTTGATTAATGAGTTTGCCGACCGCTGACCTAGACTCTCGATTCCAATAATTACAGGCTTTTGTTGTTCCTTGTGATTAAGCCCCTAGTCTATTGGCCAGAACTGGACCATGTGCTACTGTATCAGTCAGGGTCTAGGATGGAAAACTAATGCCATTCTATGCACATTTGGTATAAAGAACTGAACACAGAATTGGGGGTATACACGCCTTCTGGGAAAAGCCAAGGAAGTTAAAAAACTCTACCCCTAGGCCTAGCTGGTTTAGCTCAGTGGGTAGAGCATCGGCCTGTGGACTGAAGGGTCCCAGGTTCAATTCCGGTCAAGGGCACATGGCTGGGCTGTGGGTTAATCGCCAGTGGGGGCGTGCAGGAGGCAGCTAATCAATGATTCTCTCTCATCATTGATGTTTCTATCTCTCTCTCTCTCTCCCTCTCTAAAATCAATTTTTTAAAAAACACCCAAAACTCTACATTTGAAGATCAGAGGGGTTGGCCCTCAAAGAGTTTAGCCTGAAACACCTAAGTGTGTAATTCCTCAAGTTTGTGCCAGAAAGCTGCTAGGAATCTCTCAACTGCACACCTACACAGCTACCACCATCTCTAGAGGAAATAACAAATTTTTCCCTCTTATGAGCAATAATCAGGAACAGGACAGAGACAGCGACTCTAGGAAGCACAGTCCTAGACTTGGCAGGGAACAGTAGGGGTACCACGGTGGCAGCACACCCACTCTGAAACCAGCCCCCACAAAGGGGACCAGCCCCTGGGCTTGGCTTAGGTCACATAGGAGTTCCCTTTCATGCTGGAGAATAAGGGGAAGTCCCTCAACGGTGTCCCCTGGAGGAGGATTGACACTCAACCCCACCCCCCAAATCAGTGCTTCACTAAATGAGAAAAAAGCTGTTTGGACAACCAGCAGTGCTTGCTACATGCTGTATCACACCATAATCATAATTTCTTTGCAAATAAATGCATTTATGACCAAATTAGCTAGGTATATATTTTAAAGGAATATGTTACCTGACATTCCCCATACATGCCTGTGATTACCCACAAGGTACAATCTCCTTCAAGCCATTCAAATGCCAGGCTAAATTGTAAAGTTATAGTCAGCCCATTAGTAATTTATAGTGTTATAGCGTTCAGTAAAAAGTTAAAGCTCCTTTTAGAAAATTCCCCCATTAGCTCTTCTCCTCCCAGTAACCAGCCAGATTTATTCGTCTGCTGCTTCTTTATATGCCTCACCAGCACCCCAAGCACATCCTAGATGTAATGCACTTATTTGCAGGGCTCAAATGTATAAGGTTGCCACATACACCCCCCCCTCCTTTCCCCCACTCTTCCTGCTGCTCATCTTCCTGATCTCCATTTAGCAGTTGTTTTACATCCCAGTTAATGCCACTCCAATTTCCTTAGGGACTGTGGGACCAGTTTGCCCCTGGGAGAAGGAAAGCTGATGGCTGCCAACCCATTTGAAGGCCCCAGGAAAGAAAGAAATACAAGTGTTAAGGATGCTACTTTCTGATTCTCTCACTAGGGCTGTTTACAGTAAATCCTTTGTTATAAGAAAGCCCTGAAAACAAGCCTTAGTTGGGGGTATCGGGAAAGTTATGTACCTGCAGGTGCCAGGGAGTGGCATCTGTTCTAGAAGGGCCCTCCCTACAGCTCTGCGTTTCCTCCTACATGCCTCCTCGACTATGCAGGCTGCATATGTATTTATAACTCTGCCGTTAAAAAGTGAATTTTATTAGCAGAGATGACTGTCTTAATTCCAGCGACTGCATTCTGTAGAGCAACCAGAGACAATAGGCACCAGGATTACCTATGTTCCATCAAATGGAGGGGGATTATGAGTCACTGACTGGGCATAGGGAAGGATGGAGGCAGGGCTAGAATTGACTCTCTTTGTGGGGGACTCTGGAGGTCCAGACACATGTCCACATGCTTCTTCCAGGGAGTGACTATGACCTTGAGCTTAGCGACCTCGCCATGCATTTTTGCATCCACCCATCCTGGTGGCAGCCCCCTCAGCAAATGTTTGTTGAGTGAATGAGTGAATGAAATGTTGACCCTGGAATGTCCAATGGCTCCTGAATTGTTCGGTGTGTGTGTGTGCACATCTCCCCTTTCCTATTCAAACATTTATTCTAAATCAGCGGAGCCACAGCTGTACAATTAAAGAGTCCCACTCACAATCTCTGTGAGCCAACGGAGGCTCTGAGGCCACGGTTCTCAGCCTTGACTGCACATTAGAATCACTTTAGGGGCAGGGGGGGGGGTGGCGCTGGGGAAGGGAGGGGAGAAGGGGCATTGTTTGAAAATCCCAGCACCCAGGCCTTTACCTCAGACAATTACCACCAGAATCTCTGGGGCTGAGGCCTAGGCAGCGGGTCTCCTAGGTCCAGAACCAAGCTAGCGTGGAGATTGCTCTGGCTCAGGAGCGAGGAGACCTAGATGATACCCCTCAGTACAGAAAAGCTCCAGGGCCACTTCCACCGAGGTCCCAAGTGCAGGCAGAGAAGAAGAAATTCTGGTGGGACTCAGGAATGAATTTTTGTCCTCACCTGGAATTTGAGGAGGGGAGGATGGGTTGCATGTCAAGGGGTGTATGTGGCAACCCTGTACATTTGAGCCCTGCCAATAAGTTCATAACACTTCCAACAATAAAATGATGCCACCCTGTGAACTGAGATGGGAAGCTATTGAATATCCATCCCATCCTGCCCCGGTTAGTGACCCCTCTCTAGCCTTCAAGCCCCACCCTGCCCCCCACACTATGCCTGCAGCCCAGCAGCCTCCGTGAGGGACCCAAAGTTCTCTCTGGGGACTTCATACTGCTGCCGGGACAGGTAGGTTTCTGTTTGGGTTGTAGACATCTCGGAGTGAGGGGTGGCTGAGCTCGCACTGGGGACAGGGGAGCTATGACTCAGGGGAAATTCTAAGTTGCGACAAGCTACAGCAAGCCTGTGTCGGTGGGAGGTGAGAAAGGCAAACAGAGGGCTGAACACCGTGCCAGGAACCTGCCTGATGGATCATTAAAACCTGGCTATAAATAACCAATGGACCCATGAACGCGTTAGCGAAGCTGTTTTCTAAAGCAGCAGATAGGCAAAACGAGTGCTCCCCGTGAGTAAACCCTCAAACTGCTCCAGAAGGCCGAATAAAACTGCAGAACACCTGTCTGCTGGCGGTGCCTTTCCATAAACGGCTCCCCTTTCAAGCAAACCGAAAGCTACCTTCACAGACACCAAAAGAGCCCAACATTTAAAAAATATATCTTACTGATTGTTTTGTTTTGTTTTTTACAGAGAGGAATGGGGAGAGATAGAGAGCTAGAAACATCGATGAGAGAGAAACATTGATCAGCTGCCTCCTGCACACCCCCAAACTGGGAATGTGCTTGCAACCAAGGTACATGCCCCTTGACCGGAATCAAACCCGGGGCGTTTCAGTCCACAGGCCAGCGCTCTATCCACTGAGCCAAACCGGTTAGGGCGAGAACCCAACATTTTAATTGTGTGAGGGAAATATTTCTAAAGTGGGTTCTACTCCTCCCGCGGGTGGGGAATAGAGTGCAGAGGCATTTGTTGGCTGTTTTTTGGTGGTTCAGGAAGCAGAGCTCAGCTTTGCTTCCAAACCAGCCTTCTCACACGCCTTCCGTGGGCTCCAGCGGTGGAGCAGGGGGCCTCGGCGGCAGCCACCAGAGTGCCTGTTTCCCCTGGCGCCAGGCCCTGGCTCCAATGAGTGGGCTCCGTGACAACCGTTCCCCTCGCTTTGGGGCCTTTCTGGCTCCCGTGCGCTTAGATATATTTTGAATAAATACACTTACTGCAAATCTGGTCTGTATAGAAGTGAAGAGTACTGAAATGAATTTATTATTATTTCTTTTAATACTTTAAAATTCACGTTGGTTTTTGTGTGTGTTTTTTTCGCATTCTCAAAAGACTCATAAAACTTCCTATCCCATGACCCAAGAACAGTCTACAGAGGCACAGCATGAGGAAAATAACCTAAAATAAGCCATATCTCGTTTCTGTCTGATTTCTCAAAATGTTTTGTGCACAATCCAATTATGCCTCGGTGCCCTAGACTCTGCAATATTGACATATCCGGAGTGGCCCAAAGTAAAAATAAACTATCGTACCTTTTACCCGGCAGTCAGCGTAGAGGAGGCTTGCATCATCATTGACCTTTCAGATAAAACTGGATTGTGGGAAATTCTGTACAAAACCTGTGTACCTGACTCAGCTGTGAAACTCTCCCAGACCGGAAAGTTTATAGAGTTGAGGGTGAAATTAAGCCACTGACGGATCAAATCCCTGCACTCGGTTCATTGCAGAGCTGGCGAAGAGAGGTGGATGCTATCAGAAGCTACCACATTAAGACGTGACAAGGAGAGAGGCAGCAGCTGAGCCACTCCCAGCAGCAGAGACATGAGAATGGGGAAGACAGCCCTGTAAGCTTCACTAGGCCCGGCTCTGAGGACCTCATCATTATAACCCAGAAAGACAAATGAGGCTCACAATTACAACTTTGTGTTACTAAGAAAAGCCTACAGGATGGCCATATGGCTTTTCTTTTTTTCCAAGGTAGGGAAAGGTGCAATACCTTTCAGAAAACTTTACAGCCAAGGATGGCTAGGTTTGAACATTTAAAATGGCACATTTGAACTAATCTGGGGAAATCACTTCTGCAGATTCCTCAATTTCTATTATTAGGATGGAGAATTTTTTAAAAAAGAGAAGACCAAGCTTTTTAGTTCTACTTGTATTATCAACTAGTTATGTCTGGGAGCTCGGTGTCCTCCTCTTTAAAATGGGAAAACCTAGATGAAAGGCCCCATAGGGTGCCCACTGCTATGTACAGGTATTCAAGTTTAAAAAAAATTTTTTTTTAATCACTTTTATTGGAGAAGGTGCACAGGTCTATGAATTTTTAAAAAATATATTTTATTGATTTCTTACAGAGAAGAAGGGAGAGGGCCAGAGATTCAGAAACATCGATGAGAGACATCGATCAGCCACCTCCTGTACACCCCCTACTGGGGATGTGCCTGCAACTAAGATACATGCCTTTGACCTGAATTGAACCTCGGACCTTTCAGTCCGCAGGCCGACGCTCTATCCATTGAGCCAAACCGGTTTGGGCGGTATTTAAGTTTAAAAAGGTTAAAAATAAATAAGATGGAAAGTTCAGTCCTTCAGACACATTTCAAGTGCTCAGTAGCTGACATGTGGCTATTGTAATGGAGAGGGCAGAGTTAGAACATTTCTATAATAAACCCAAAGTTCTGCACGGGTCTGGAGACTAAGGAGAAAATGCTTCATCTCCTTATGCCACTGCCTACTGATTGATCATAGCAATGGACAACATCTCTGTGAGCCCTCCCTTCCTCCCTGCGGCAGCTTCCCATTCCACAGGTGTGGGCCCTAGGTAGCTCTTTCAAATGCTGTCACCTCTTTTCTGATTAGGACTGATTGGGCCCAGAGTGGTCACCTGACCCAAGCACAGTGACTCAGCGTCTCTCCCTCAGAAATTTGATACTGACATTCAGATCCAGTCTCTCCAGGAGACTGTCCCGGAATAAGACATGAGTGCTACCAGTGGCCATCTGACCTCAGGCAGTTTGGAGACAGAGAAAACCCGAGCGCAGGTAGAAAAAGGGACACAAGCAAGCAGAAACATGTGAAGATAAGGGTCACAGTCCTGCTGACCTTCTGGTCCCTGGTGCCTGAGGCCTCCCTGCGTTATTGTTCTTGACTTTTTGGGGACTCTGTATGCTTGTATGAAATTCCTTATTTACTCAAGGTGGCTCCAGTTGGTTCCTGTCGCTTGTAGCTGAAGAGTCCTGCTTAAATCAGTCGTAGTTTCCTGGCATTGAGAAGAATTCCGAAGCTCTCTTCAGACGCAGCAGAAGAACACAGTGATTGATTGATAATGTTGGTCACGGGCCCAGCTGGAGGAGTTGAGGCATCTGTGCTAAATACTTGCCATCCTTGATTGGTCATTTTCTGAAATGATGTTCAGTTCTCAAATTCCTTTTGTTTCTCGGGGGAATTCTTAGTGTTTTTTTTTGTTTTGTTTTGTTTTGTTTTTCTGATAATGCTGGGCGAATAACATGTTATTGTTTCATTTCCTAATGTGTACTATTAACTGTTTCCATCGGGGAAATAAAGTATAATATAATGACACTTGAAGATCTTAGAAAGGTAATAAATTGGAGCTATTAAGTATCAAAGTCTCCAAATTTTACATAAAATGTGAGCTCTAAATCGAAACGCGCTTTCAGCGAAATGCAATTTTTAGTAATGCCAGCCAAATTCCCTAAAGCTGGTATTCTACAGGTTTAACAAAATATCACAAAGCTGAAAAACAAAAAAGCTAAATGATGTCAAATGTATGAAGGCAAAGGGCAATTAATCAAAAACTGTTTCTTAACCTAAAGAAATGTAACCAAATTTGCTTGTTTAATAATTATGTTATGTTTTGACCCATGAGCTTTAGCCTTTTTCCAGATGACAGTTATGATCAAATATATGAAAACTGAGGGAGGGAATTAACTGAAAAAGGTTATCAGTGTGGGACCAGAGGCAGTAGCTGTAAGAATGCAGAGATAGGGCAAGGCTGCATAACAAGCTAGGGAGAGCCTAAGACTGAACCAATGGTCCAGAGATAGGTAAGACTGTCTTGTCAAAATGCACACAAATACGACAGGCCAGAAAGTAAGGCAAAGGTTCAGAATCAGTCAGGTAAGTACAGGATAGATCTTACTTGCTTGCTTTAGGACAGGTTGGTATAAATGAAAGAATTAGAAATGAAGCAGTCCTTTCTCTTACACCTCAAAGCTTTTGCATCTTTTACTGTTAGGCCTGTTAGTACATTCCAGAGGCTGGTGCATGAGATTCATGGAATGGGAAGGGGGATCCCTCAGTCTGGCCTGCACCCTCTCACAGTCTGGGACCCTTTGGGGGATGTCTGCCTGCAATCCTAAGCTGGCAGTCAGACATCCCTCTCGTAGCGCAGGGCTCTCATAGTCTGGGATGCCTCACTTCTTAACATCCGCCTGCAGTGGTGGAGGCGGGAGAGGCTTCCACCACCGCCACTGCACTTGCCAGCTGTGAGCCCGGCTTCTGGCTGAGCAGCGCTCCTGCTGTGGGAGTGCACTGACTACCAGGGGGCAGCTCCTGCGTTGAGCATCTGCCCCCTGGTGGTCAGTGGGCATCATGGTGACCGGTTGTTCTGCTGTTTGGTCAATTTGCATATTAGGGTTTTATTATATAGGATTTTCCCTCCATAACCACTGTGGTGGACAGACCTTAGTTTATGCCCTGCATAATCTCTTCTCTATGAGTGTGGGTGGGACTTGTTCCTGATAGACTATCACATAAGGGAAATAAGCTATCACTCCCATGATTATGGTATTATGTACATATGTAGCTGTCTTGCTGGCATGGAAGGCATGTGCAGAAGACATTCCTGCATTGAAACAATAAGCTGCCATGTCAGGAGAGGGCCGATGGAGGGGGCCACTTGGCATGGAACTTTGGGCAGCCTGTATTGGCTTCTAGAGCACCCCCTGCTGACAGCCAATAAGATAACAGGCTCCCAGTGCTACAACTGCAAGGAAATTAATTCTGTCAACAACTTGGAGCTTAGAAACAGATCTTTCCCCAGTCAAGCCTCTGATGAGACCACAGCCACAACCAATACCCAGATCACAGCCTTGTGGGGCTCTGAACAGAGGGCAGAGCTATTGTGCCTGGACTTTTGATCTATAGAGACTCTGAGATAAAAAGGTGTGTTGTTTTAATGTACAGCATAGGGGATATAGTCAATGATATCAATAATAACTTTGTGTGATGGCCAATGGTTACTAGATACATCATGGTGAGCAAATCATAAGGCATACAAATGTAGAATCACTTTGTTGTACATCTGAAATTAATATAATATTCAATGTCAACTATAATTTTTAAAGGGTATTATTTTAAGCTCCTAAGTTTTCAATAATTTGTTATGCAGCACTGTAAGACCAAAACACCCATTTTGACCATGGTCTATCACAGTAATTTTCAAGTCTTTCTTTTAGCTGCGGAGACCAAAATTTAAGCAAAGCACATGTGAACAATATGTATCAAGAAATATGTTGAATGCTGAAACCGGTTTGGCTCAGTGGATAGAGCGTCAGCCTGGGGACTGAAAGGTCCCAGGTTCAATTCCCGTCAAGGGCATGTACATTGGTTGTGGACACATCCCCAGTAGGGGGCGTGCAGGAGGCGGCTGATCGATGTCTCTTTCTCATCGATGTTTCTGGCTTTCTATTCCTTTCCCTTCCTCTCTGTGAAAAATCAATAAAAATATATTTTAAAAAAAGAAAGAAATACGTTGAATAGCTTCATTTGTAACTGGCTACAGGTTATGGAGCCCTTACCAGCTGAGTTCTCCTGAATTCAGGGACTGAAGAAGAAACTCTGTAGAGAACAGCCTGAAGTCCATAAGATAGACTGAAGAGAGAACATAAGGCTGCTGATCCGTATACAGTATTCAGCTGCAGGGAAGAGATGGACCCAGGTGACCTCCCATGATGGAGTACAGTGGATGCTGCTGATGCACTACCCAGATTTCTGAAATTTCTTTATTATTTCTGGTCCCTCTTCCCCTGGCTTCAGTGTGCTTTTGCCTTCAATGGTCTGGACCTGTAACTCTTCTTCTGAGAACTACTTTTGGGGCTATAAGAGCCGCTTTACCTAGTATGGTAAGAAACAGAAAGTACCTAGGAGTGCTTATGAACCCTGCAAAGGAGGCCTGTGACCAATGTGAGGGACTGTGCAAACCAACCTTTCTCACATTGAGGTGGGACAACCTCTAAAGTGCAATTTATACTCCAGAATTGTCCACCTGGCTCAGGCTGAAGCGACCCATTGCAGAACTGCTGAAATCACTTCATTCCTGGCATCCTCTTTCCCTGTCCTGCCTCCCCCACTTCCTACCAGCTCCTTCTGGGAGTACTTCCTTAATAATTGCTTTGCACATTAGTCCTCATTTCAGTGTCTGTTTCTGGGGAGCCCTACGTACAACATGGGGGTTTCTTTTTTTTTTAAGTTAAAAAATTTTATTGATTGATTTTAGAGAGAGAAACATCTATTTATTGTTCCACTTATTTATGCATTCATTGATTGATTCTTGTATGTGCCCTGTTCTGACTAGGGATCAAACACAAAATCTTGGTGTAGCAGGACAATGCTCTAACCAACTGAGCTACTTGGCCAGGGTGAGGCATGGGGGTTTCTTAACAGGACATACAGGCAACTGAGACATTTCAATATCTGTGGGGCTCAGTTATTGAATCTTAGTATATATGAAATTCCTTTTTAAAAAAAATATTATATTGATTTCTTACAGAGAGGAAAGGAGAGGAATAGAGAGTTAGAAACATCGATGAGAGAGAAGCATCGATCAGCTGCCTCCTGCACACCCCCCAGTGGAGATGTGCCTGCAACCAAGGTCCATGCCCCTGACCAGAATGGAACGTGGGATCCTGCAGTCCCCAGGCCGACGCTCTATCCAGTGAGCCAAAATGGCTAGGGTAGTATATATAAAATTCTTATTACATATATAACTTTTCATTTTCTAGTAGTCACATCTTAAAAGAAGAAACAGATCAAACTGATTTTAACATTTTATGTAACAAAATAAAAAAATATTTCAACATGTAATCAATATTTAAAATATGAGTGATGTCTTTTACATCATTTTAAATACTATATCTTAAAACACAGTGTATTTTTTTTACATATAAGGCATCTCAATTTGGATGCTAACTTTTCATTGACTTGTATGTAGGTTTCATAATATTTATAAGGGGCTATATTCAGTGTTTCAGTTGCACTAGCTGAGCATATTTCAAGTGCTCAGCAGCCACCTGTAGCTAGTGACTACCATTTCAGCGGTGCAGCTGCACAGCCTCATCCCTCACCCTCTTCTGTGCGCTGATGGGAGCAGGGCAGGTACCCCAGTGTAAGTCACGTTGAGCTGGTGTTGAGATGATGCTGGTGAGCACTTGGGATGCCAAACACAGGAACCTTGTCCTGCTACTTCTCCACTAAATCCCTGACTCTTAGGTCAGGTTCCCTGAAGCAGAACCTGGGACAGTGCTTCAGGTGCACACAGTTTACTGAGGGAAGCCCTGGAAATAACACAGTAATGGAGTGAGGGAGGTAGGGTAGGCCGGAGAATGAGTGGAGCAGGGATGCAGGCTCAGGTGAATTCTAGCCTTGGCCCGATCCATGGGGACACTGGGACTCTGGACTGTATGTTGCACTGCGGCGTCGTCCACCTTAAGGCAAAGGGACTGGGCTTTTGCACACCTGTACTCATCAGCCATTGTCTTCTCCGGGTGAGAGTGGGAGTGACATATTCCTCTAGGTGGGAGCTTTCAGCCAGAGCACTTGCAGCAGCTGGTAGATGAGTGTACTGACTAGTGAAGGAGACCTGGGCCGTGACCTGAGTATAGAAGACCAAGCCAGGACCAGAATTCGTACTTTATGATGGCCTGGCAGTTTGGCCTGAAGCCTCAGTGAGGAATCAGAGAGCGTGGGCTGGCCTGCGCAGGGTCTCAAGGGCTCCCTTGCATAGAAGCTTAAGGTCTAGAATCCTAACAGGTCAGGCATTTTCCTTGGCCTTTTCTTCTTGGCTGACATTAAATCTCAGCCTCTGCATCACACATTTTGGGGAGCAAAGAAAAGGAAGAAAAAGGAAAAAGCAGAGGAGATGTAAACCCTAATACTGTGGCTCAGTATGAAGCAATTCCTTGTTCTTCATTCATTGCCCCAAGGAATACTTAGCTGAGTGCCCGCACTGGGCCACCAAGGCACTACGTGAGGTTGTGAAAGCAAATTCCAAGAGCAGTTCCAAGGCCGTTGGGAGCAATGGCAGCATGACTGAAATAATTGCTGCCGTAGGGTTTTCGGTGTCCACAAGAACGGACAGGCCAAGGGAGGCGTGGCTTGGGGACAGTCTAGGTCAGCAGGGAGTGCGGAGAAGTATAGTAACAGGACCCAGCCGGCCTGCCAGGGACTCCAAGGAGAGCGCCGAGGTCAGTCTGGGGCACCAGCCAAAGGGCATGGTCTGAGTAAGCAAGTTAAGGTCGGCCTTCAGAAGCCCAGGCCAGGGAGAAGGGCTCGGGCAGATGGAGACTGGACACAGGAGCCTGGCATTGCCAGGTGCCAGGTGAAGGGAGATGATAGCAAATTTAGCATCTCGTACCTGCCAGTCACTTTGAATGCGTTTAATTCTCACAATAACCTTGCAAGATAAATCTGATGTTCAGAGAGATTAAACAGCGCTTCTCAAACTTTAATGAGCGTACAAACTACCTGGGATCGTGTTCAAAGGCAGATTCTGACGCAACAGCTCGGAGTGGGGCCCAAGACTGTACATTTCTAACAGGTGCCAGGGGATGCTTTATCTCATTATGGATATTGGTGCAAAGGCTTATAGAAACACTTCTTAGGGGCCCTGATATTTTTTAAAATTAGGATAATGGTAATTGTGGTAATGAAATGCTGAAAGGTACTCTTTTAGAAGAGGGAGAAGAAAAAGGTAAAAGATAAAAAATTATGGAACAACAAATACACATCTATCAACAAGTGAACCTAAAAATTAAGTGAATTAAACATTTGATCAAAAGAATAAACTGGTGAATATAATAGAATCAGGAGCACAGAAAGGAAGTGGACTGGTAATTCTCAGGGGGAGAGGGGAAGGGGTGTACAGGGAGAGACTGGACAAAAATCATACATCTATGGATGAGGTCAATGGGGGGGAGGTAAGGGGAGAGGGAGAGCTGGGAGCCAGGTGGAGGGGAGCTATGAAGGGGAAAAAAGAGAAACAAATGTAATAATCTGAATAATAAAGATTTAATAAAAGGAAAAAAAAAGAGTTCCATCCAAAAAAAACCACACAATAGTAACTGTGGTAAGCACTGGTTTTCAGGATCTTGTGTTGCTCCAGTGTGAAGCTGGGTGTGAACCATGCCTGGCTGATTGAGGACAAGAGGTTACAGATAGAGAGAAGCAGCGGTGAGCCACATGTTACATCATGGTGCCTGTGGCACTACAGCCACCTGAAGAGTCTGTGAGATGCACACCTTGGGCATCTGAATGTCAAAGGAAACTCTAAGCTTGTGAGTGATGCCTCTGACATTGTCAGAACAGACTCTGGAGCCAGGTGGCTTGGATTCAAATCTAGACGCCACCCCTCACTGGTTGGGCAAGTTATTCCATTTCTCTGATCCTCGTTTTTCTCGTCTACCAAATGGGTATGATCATAGTACCTAACCTGATAGGATTGTTGGGAGGGCTAATTGAGCTAATTCAGAAAGTGGATTTTAGAATCCTATATACAATCATCATTATATTAAAACAAATTTAAAACCCTGCAGGGTCAGTGCCCAACCAAAGGAAGATTTTTGCCAAAAATGTGTAAAAGTAGAAGGTTGAGGAGAAGTTTACCTGTCGGCAAGGTATTTTTGCATTTTAGTCTCACCAAGAATCAAACTCATGTGGTAAAACTTGGTATCATTAAATGGGTGAGTATTTAAGGACAACCTGCTTTAGCTCTTCTAGAGAGAATCTCTCATGATTTACTGCCCCACCCAAATCCCATTTGAGGGTTTTCCAAGAGAGAAGTCAATTCACTTGGTGCTTGACTAAATATTTGAGATGTATTTAGTTTTAAAAATATTTTCTAAAATCTTATTTTCTCTATTGGCAAAATTAGGAAACAATATTCCTGCACGACAACATTTTTCTGAAGAAGAAACATAAAGTGTCTGGCACATGGTGCTCATTAAATATTAGTTCTCATTATTATGTTTATGATTTTACCTCTGAAAAATTTGACAGGATTATACAAGAAAATATACTCTCTCTTTTGACTGCTTCGAGGAATTAGATTCCACTTTTGAATAATTAGACTATCCGCCTGTTAATAAATATGAGATTTATTCATATAAATCAGTATTATAGATGGAGGTATATAGTACTACTATGAAATCATCTTAGTAATACTTTAAATATTAAACTTTAATCAAGTTTCTAGATCTAACTACCAAGATACAGAAGACACAGGGGACATAAAAACATGTTAAATGACACCGTGAAGATACAAGCAATAAAATCCAGAATGTAAGTGTTATGGACTGAATTGTGTCTCCTGCAAAGCTCTACCCACTTCATATATCAAAGCCCTCATTCCCTCGCCCTCTTCCCCCAGTGTAAGTGAATGAGAGGGAGGGATGCTCAGGAACCCCCAAGGGACTTGCACAGGGGAGCCACAGGTGATTATGGTTAGCTAACACATATGTTTCCATTTTTAAGAACGGAGTATTGCATCTGAGAAGATCTGAAGTAGCTGGGCAGCAAACAGAGTTCTAGAGGCTACTTGGGCAAAATAAAAGAGAGAACTCGAGGACACTGACAGGAAAGGCTTCTAAAGGGACCAAAGGCATCCAGTGGGGAATTGGAGATGTTTTTGGTTTGCGGTGTGTGAAATCTCCCTTCCCTCCAACCAAATCATCAGTAAATGGTTTCTTCTGTGAATGCCTATGGATCTGTTTGGAGGGACCCACCGAATGCTGAGTTAGGGGGTTCATAGTGAGAACATATTGCCCAAGGGAGTCAGTCCATACTAAGAAAACGCAACAACAAAAGCACAACTAAGCAAATGAATGAATGGATGGATGGGTGGATGGATGGGTCCCGGAACTTTTGTGACCCCCACACCAGCTAATTGTAATCCCTGGCAATGCCTGGAATCACTTCAATCAACCCTCCAGCTAAATTCTGGAACTGGCAAACTGGCCTGCTCCATTTCCTGTTACACTCTATTTTAACTTCCCTTTTGCTTTCTTTTCTTTCACATTATGGTGATTGAAG
This sequence comes from Lasiurus borealis, assembly GCA_004026805.1. Taxonomy (NCBI): domain Eukaryota; kingdom Metazoa; phylum Chordata; class Mammalia; order Chiroptera; family Vespertilionidae; genus Lasiurus; species Lasiurus borealis. Next base: position 14,265 of record PVJN01013596.1, read on the forward strand.
AGATTTCTATAGCATGAAATCTCTGTTCATTTGTCCTTTAATTCACTGATGTGATTTGAATGCTGTTTTAGGTATAGTGCTGTGTGCAATGGAAAATTCTCAGAAGAGGTGGAATTCATAGCCAGCAAGAGTACTAAGACCGGACTATTCTGTGAAGCAGGAAAAAGCAGCTGCCACAGAAGAGACAAGAGTAAAATGTTCAAAGATGAGGTCTCAGTGGGGACAGTGGAGGGTAAAAGGGAAAGAAAAACTTAATTTAATGGTAGCATGTAAGCCAACCAACCCTTAAATGAAGGCTGACGTTTGGACGTGAAGAGATAAGGATTTAGGGGATGGAGATTGGGTGAGGAGGTAATTCCTGAGCTACCCACTCTGCCCTCCAGATCCCGGTGGATCGTTCCTCATGCTTTCCTGGCTCAGAAGGAAGCTGCACTAACAGGTTAAAAAGAAACTGGCCTCGGGCTTTGCCACCACCCTTCAGACATCCGCAGTTCCTTTTCCACGTGATCTTCTGGGCACAGCTCTCCATTCTGCTCACCAAATCAGAGAAGAAAAGAATTACTGTTGAACCTTGGCCTGTGTCTCAGTGGTTAGAGCACTGGACCATGCACCGAAGGGTCTCAGGTTTGAGTCCTGGTCAAGGGCACATACCTGGATTGCCTGTTCAATCCTTAGCCCCTGGTCCTGGCGCTTGTGGGAGGCAGCCAACTGATGTGTATCTCTCACGTCAATGTTTTTCTCTCTGTGTTCTTCCCTGACCTTCTACTCTCTAAAAAGCAAAGGAAGAATATCCTTGAGTGAGGATTAACACACACACACACACACACACACACACACACACTAAAATTATGAAGAAAAAAAAAAGAAAAGGGGAGGGAAAAAAGGAAAGGAAAGAAAACATCATAAAGGTATTACACTGGCCAGAAAAAAGAAACCAGTAATGTCAAGTTGTTATCTTTACTGAAAAAAAACCAGAAACTTTGCTTGTAAAAAAAATAAATTTGATGAGGTCAAAAGCAGACTTTTTATAGAATAGGAAAAGAGCACAAGAGTTGTGGTTTTCTGTGAAACTGCCACTACTTTTAGACAAAACCACCTGCTGATCTTCCTTGTCAATTTCTATGGCCATCCCTGGTAATTACCAGGAGCTACCAATTAATTCCACCTGAAGTGTAAGATCCTACAAAATTCATTTTATTTTTAAATTATATTTTATTGATTTTTACAGAGGGATAAAGATTTAGAAATATAAATGAGAGAGAAACATGGATCAGCTGCCTCCTGCACACCCCCTACTGGGGATGTGCCCGCAACCAAGGTACATTGCTCTTGACTGGAACCGAACCTGGGATGCTTGAGTCTGCAGGCCGATGCTCTATCCACTGAGTCAAAAATGGTTGGGGCAAAAAATTCGTTATTTTCTTGATCACTGATTATGTTCCAGGACTAATGGAACAAAAAGAATTGTTGGGATCTTCTGTCCAGTGTATGCTTGTACCTGGCAGATGAGAACAATAAGGAAGAATTACATATGTTCATACAGAATCAATCCTCACTATATGCTCAGTAGTATGTTGGCTTTGTATGGAATATAGTTATGGTTTTATTTCTATCCTTCAGAAAACCAGGATCTAGTAGAATGGTGTGGTGAATACACACAAAATGAATGACGTAGCCCTTAGATTTGAGCTTACAAAGTGTTTTCCTATATAACATTTCATTTGATTATTTTATAAGAGACTAGAGGCTTGGTGCATGAAATTTGTGCACTGGTAGGGTCCCTATTGGCTGCTGGCTGCTGGCCAGGTACTCCCTCCTTTCCCCCAGCCACCTGCCAGTGCCAGGGTCTCCTTTCCTTCCTCCGGCCAGCTCACCCCCTGGTCACACTCCTGGAAGAACTCTGGTCAAGGAAACAATTTGCATACTACACTTTTATTATACAGGATTGTGAAAATAACTCATAGTGGCTTTAGCAAAGTAAATTCTAACCTTGGAGCTATATCAAAAGTTTGGACCATAAAGGTACATGTAAATGCTTTACAATAAAATGTTAAATGCATTATTTTTTATGATTTCCTAATCTTTTTGATGCACTTTACTTATTACTTATATTTTAAATAATGTATTACATGTGTACAGCTGCTGGCTGCTGGCCAGGTGCTCCCTCCTTTCCCATTGCCCCCTCCCCTCACCTCACTCCCATGCATGCCCTAACCCCCCAGTGTCTTGCGTCCATTGGTTATGCTTATATGCATGCATACAAGTCCTTCAGTTGATCTCTTATCTACCCCACTTCTCCCTAACCTTCCCACTATAATTTGATAATTTGTTTGATGCTTTACTGCCTCTATATCTATCTTTTTGTTCACCAGTATAATGTTCTTTATTATCCATAAATGAGTGAGATCCTGTGGTGTTTTTTTTTCATTGACTGGCTTATTTCACTTAGCATAATGCTCTCTAGTTCCATCCAGGTTGCTGCAAGTGATAAGAATTCCTTCTTTTTTATGGTAGCATAGTATTCCATAGTGTAGATGTACCATAGTTTTCTGATCCACTCATCTCAATGAACTTCTTTTTTTTAAAAAAATCACTTTAAAAATATTCTACATACATACTACATTTCTTAATTTTGTTACATAAGTGGGCTTGTACTGAACTACATCTACATGGAGCCTAAACAAGGAAGAGTTAAGAAGAGTCATGAAGAATGAAAAATTGATGATGGCCTCCATGGTTGTCCATTAGAGAGAGGAGCAGACTCAGATAACTGCCTTTTCAGGCTGTCTTTGAATGAAAGTTATGGCTGGTTGAGCTCATCATAGATTGATGTCACTGGCCATTGGGATTGTTCAACATTCCTTTATGACTTCCTCTTCACCAAGACATCTTCTATCTACAATCCAGCCATTCAGTGCATTTTCTCCTAGAAGAGAATGTGCTGATAAGAGAGTCCAAATTCCTGAAGTTATTAACATTTTTTAAATCTCTATCAACCTTCTCTATCCCTTCTACCACCCTCTGCCAAAAGAGAAAACAAAAACTAAATAAAAATTAAATGAATTACTGCTCATTTGTATAAAGTCAGTTAGTGAAAAAAACAAACCACATTAAAAAAACTGATTGGTAAACCAATACACTAAAGATATCTTCCTAAAGCCTGAGGAAAATATTCTGCCATGACACTGATCCTTCATGGCCAGGTGTACCCTGTGCTGTATAATAAGAGCATGAGGTAGTGATAATCTGGTGAAATGCAATTATATGGAGAGACACCTTGGAATCAGGGTCTTAAAGAACTGTTGTTTTTTAACCTTAAGTATAAATGATTTTGTTTAGAATAATCCAGAATTCCTGGCTACATAGTCTGGAATTCATCTAGCCTTCCACCTACCCATCCATCCTTTATGTCTTCCAGGATTTATTGAGTTCTTACTGTTTTAAAAAAAATATATATCTTTGTTGTTGAAAGTATTACAGATTTGTTGATGATAGCTATTCTGACAAGTGTAAGGTTGAATTCTTTCTTTATGACAGGCTAAGAAGGTGCTAGAGATGATGAGGAGGTAGAGCTAATCACTCTGCAAAATGATAGTGTGTGGTTGGAGTCAGGTCTTGACCAGAGTTGGGGGCACAAAGTCACAAGTAGTTTCTTTTTTTTTTTTTTAATAAATATGTTTTATTGATTTTTTGCAGAGAAGAAGGAAGAGGGACAGAGAGCTAGAAACATCGATGAGAGAGAGACATCGATCAGCTGCCTCCTGCACACCCCACATTGGAGATGTGCCCGCAACCAAGGTACATGCCCTTGACTGGAATCAAACCCAGGACCCTTCAGTCTGTAGGCAGATGCTCTATCTACTGAGCCAAACCGGTTTTGGCATAAGTAGTTTCTTTACCAGCCTCTGAGGTAAAGAGGGCTTCAGTATAAATGAAATGATTCTGTCTTGATGTGTCTAGAAGGACAGAGAAAAAGCTCTCAGTCATGTGGTCTTTAAACTTTCTTTTCTTAGCTGTGAACTTCTTAAAGAAAACTTTAAAAGGTATGTATATAATAATCTTTATGTTTGCATTTAAAAAATTTTCATCAGCCCTAGTTGGTTTGGCTCAGTGGATAGAGCATCAGCCTGTGGATTGAATGGTCCCAGGTTTTATTCCAGTCAAGGGCACATGCCTGGGTTGTGGACTCAGTCCCCATAGGGGATGTGCCGGAGGCAGCTAGCTGATCAATGATTCTCTCTCATCATTGATGTTTCTATCTCTCTCCTCCCTCCCCCTCTTCTCTGAAATCAATAAAAATATATTTAAAATAAAAATTTTTCATCGTAAGTCTCAGTATTTGTAAGGAATGTAATTCCCTGTTTATTGTGAATACTAATATTTTATTTTTATTTTACTATTGTTATTTTTTTAATGCTTACCCGAGGATATTTTTCCATTGATTTTTAGAGAGAGTGGGAGAGGGAAAGACAGAAACATCAATGTTAGAGAAACACATCAATTGGTTGTTTCAGGCCAGGTGCTTGACCTGAATCGAACCCAGGACCCTTGGCTCTATCCACTGAACCAAACCAGGTAAGGCATAAATACTGATATTTAAAAACAGGCCTTATATATAATTTAAAAGATATTCCAAATGGAATCTATATATTATAGTAATTTGGTATTTAATCATACGTTAAAAATATATAAGAAAAAAAATGCTACTTAAAAGACTAACATTTAAAACAAGACTTCTATGTAATTTTAAAAAATGCTTCCAATGGAATCTATATACAGGAGGGGAGCAGAATAGGTCATCCCAAAATGCATCACTCTGGCATGTGGATTATTTTGAGCTGAAGATGTTCAAGGCCCAAAAGATTTAGGAAGAGCATTACACCTTTCCCTTAACTGCCTAAAAGAATTTGGTTCAAAAAGGGAATTATTACCAACGTTAACTACCAATATTATTAGTTAAGCTAGGGAGAACTGGACAGGACCTGTTCAAATTCTTCTCTGTGTCCCATTTTCTTTGAATGGCATGGTAAACATTTGTTTACCAAGCATTTGCTCTTCTTTAATAAAAAACAACACAAAACACACACACACACACACACACACACACACACACACACACACAATTGATTTCAGAGAGGAGGAAGAGGGAGAGAGAGAAACACCAACAATTAGAGAGAATCATTGACAGGCTGCTTCCTGCATGCCTCACACTGAGGACTGAGCCCACAGCCCAGGCATATGCCCTGACAGGGAATCTAACCATGACTGGTTCATAGGTCAACCACTGAGCCATGGCGGCCTGCCTAGAACAAGCTTTTATTAACTGTTGCATCATTCTTTCTTCTCTATGTATGTTTCCATCCCTTTATCTTATAGAGCTTTATCTGTATGAAGCATACTATATCATATTTTTCTATAACAAAAAATGTATGTAAACTCAGAGTCCAAAAGTCCTTAAGTGTTAAAACGTTTCTTTGTTGTTGTTGTTAATCTTCACCTGAGAATATTTTTTTCTTTGATTTTTTGAGAGAGAGTAGAAGAGAGAAAAGAAGAAAGGGCAAGAGAGCTCGAGAACGAGAGTGTGAGAGTGAGAAACATCGAATGTGAGAGAGACACATAGGTTGGTTGCCTCATGCTCATGCCTCGAATGGGCTGGGAATAAAACCTATGACATAGGTATGTGCCCTTGCCTGGGAATCAAACCTGAGATCCTCCAATGCTTGGACACTCTAATGACTGAGCAACACTGGCCAAGGCAAGTGTTAAAACATTTCTTAATACAATAATTATTGGTATATAATTAATGAAAATAACACAAACATTTGTTTTGGTAATTATTATTATTAAACAAAATTTTTGTTGGAAATGGAGCTCTTCAGGGGTGGATAGGTTTTTTTCTTTTGTTTGCTCTACTTTTTATTTATTTATGTTTTTATTATTTTAAAAATATATGTATTTTTATTGATTTCAGAGAGAAAGAGAGAGAAATAGATAGAAACATCAATGATGAGAGAGAATCACTGATTGGCTGCCTCCTGCAGACCTCCTACTGCAGATTGAGCCCACAACCTGGGCATGTACCCTTGACTGCAATCAAACCCAGGACGCTTCAGTCCATAAGCTGACACTCTATCCACCTAACCAAGCCAGGTAGGGCTGTTTGCTCTACTTTTTAGAAACACTAAAAAAATAGCGTATTCACATTGACTATTACTTATTGCTAAATAGAATCAATAAATGAGTATTGATTTATTAAATAAGCATCAACACCCTATGTTTTCTTATTTTATAGATGTAAATGCTGATAAATTTTTTTCATATTTAAACAGTGGTTTTGGAAGTTTTGTTATAGAAATGTCATTTAATTCTTTGAGTTATTTAAAAAATCTTCTCAACATTATTTTTAAATAACTGTCAGTGCATAATTCACACCTCCAACTTCGTTGAGAACAGTGAATCAATACCTTTTGACTTGTGAAAATATTTGTACCCAGTTATTAGAGTCACTTTCTCAACAATAACACCAGGATTTTGAATTGTTGTTTTGCTTGAGAGCTTGGAGGTTTTGCAACCTGAGGCAGGGCCCCATTGTAAGCTGTGAAATGCAAAGAGGGGAGCCTTTACTCATTGTAAAAGGGAAACTTACAACGTTGACCTCCCTCTTTCTTAGGTAGATTTTAGAAAAAGAGTAAAAAGGAGCTTTGAGTGTCTGGAAATTAACTCCCTTTAGACTTCTCAATGGAAAGTCCGCCTGACTCTTGCTACTTGGACTGTGGTCTGTGGACCAGCAACATTGGCATTACCTGGGCGCTTGTTAGAAGTGCGGAATCTCAGGTCCACTCCAGACCTACTGGATCAGGACCTGCATTTAACAGAATCTCAAGGTGAGTCACAAAGACATGAACATTTGAGAAGCACTGGACTAGACCACTGTCCCTCCACTCTCCCCCAAAAGTTGGCTCTGGGGTGGGTTCCTTCCCGGTGTAGGAAATCGTGCTTCTGGCTGCAGTTCTCTAAGAAGTCACCTGCTTCAGCTTCCAGCACCTTAGGAGACTGGGCTTGGCTTTGTGACTCTGCAAATAATTTGAAGACTGCTCATAAGAAGCTGGATGGTCCTTAAGGGGCCCTTGGTAAGTACTAGCTGATAGGTCTCACTTCCTTCTCGCTAACAGTCAGATTTGGGTAAGAGACCTGTTTTTCTCTGACTGTCACTGCTGCCCATGGATTACTGGATGTTAAGACTGGCAAGACCCACGTGTGTCAAGGAGAGGTTTCCCGCTGTCATCCCTGGGAACTTTGGAACCTTGTCATTAAGAGAGCTACAAATATAACAGGGTTCTTTGTTTGTTTTTAAGGTAAATAAAAGCCTATTCAAATAGAGGGTCAAAAGCGACTGGCTGTGTAGCAGGAAGAAAATGACTGTAATTGTTTTTGAAATGTTTTTGCCTTTCTCTGCAAAACGCTGTGTTGACAGCTGTGCCATCCAAGCTCGGCCTAGCCCTCTGCCCGCATCTTGGCTCTGTGCTCGCTTCTCATGTGTGTGGGATTCAAGATCTGTAAACAAGGAGGCCTGGCGCCAGCGCCTCCCTCTTGGGTGCAAACACCCAAGTGTCAGTGGTGTTTGGAAGCAGCCAAGCAGTCCGTGGGAGGAAGCGTTTCCTTGACGTCATCCTGACTTTGCCGCTGCAGAGGAACGTCTCTGCTATGCGACAGAGTACGGACGGCTTATGGTTCAAATCCTGCTCCATCACTCATTAGCTGGGCAAGGCAGGCAAGTTACCTAAACTCTCTGAACTTCCGTCTCTATGTGTAAAATAACTATAGGAGAATAACATGAGACTTTAGTGTGACAGGGACTTCAATATTAGGATTTTTGTTTGTTTTGTTTGAATCTGCCTGCTTGCTTGCACTGGCCCAAAGAAATGCACTAGCGGGAGTGTGCAGGATAGAGAGGAAAATTGCTTAATATTAAATTGGTCAATCCAGTTAAAACTAATGCGAAAAACTTGACTTCTTGCCTGGCCAGCATGGCTCAGTGGTTGAGCGTTGAACTATGAACCAGAAGGTCACAGTTCGATTCCAGTCAGGGCATATGACTGGGTTGCGGGCTCCATCCCCAGTGGAGGGTGTGCACAAGGCAGCCAATAGATGATTCTCTTTTACCTTTAATGTTTCTATCTTTCTCTCCTTCTCCTTTCCTCTCTGAAATCAATAAAAATATATTAAAACAAACAAACAAACAAAACAAAACACACACCTTGACTCCTTGATGGTGTATAGGTTACAAATCATATAGGGCAAAATTATAAGACACCATCGGCTAGGTAGGGGTGGTTCTGGGTTGTGCTGGGAGCTAATTGGTCGGAAGTGAGGCAAGACTTTATGTGTTGAGGACAGTTCTCAGGTGTGCTCCAGCATTTCTCTGTCTGGTGTCAGGGAACAGTATCCAGGGGGTTCTTCCACCTTAAGGATCAGCAGCTGAAGCATAACTTAGGTGAGATGTTATCTTTTCTGCCTGAGGTCCAGACCTTGTGACCACCAGCCAGGTCCCAGCCACTGTCTTCTGCTGCCTCAGGGGTTGCTGATTTATCTGGGGCAGTGGTCGGCAAACTCATTAGTCAGCAGAGCCAAATAGCAACAATACAACGATTGAAATTTATTTTGAGAGCCAAATTTTTTAAACGTAAATTTCTTCTAATGCCACTTCTTCAAAATAGACTCGCCCAGGCAGCGGTATTTTGTGGAAGAGACACACTCAAGGGGCCAAAGAGCCGCATGTGGCTTGCGAGCCGCAGTTTGCTGATCACTGATCTGGGGGAAAGGCTAGATCTCTGAGGTGTATAGAGAGAGTGAGATATGATTTCTAGAGCTAAAATATAAAACTAAACTTAATCAAAGATATAAGGACCCTCAGTTTCGTTAGTGCATCAGTAAGTGAAAGAAAAAGAAAAGAAAAAACTCTGAAAGTTATTGTCCTCCTTCCAAAAACAAATAGACAGACTTTTCTTTTTTAAAAAAATTATCTTTATTTTTGAAAAATTACAGATGACCCCCCTTTTTATTCCCATTGACCCCCCCCCCAAAACCGTTCACTCCCCCAGCTCAGGTCCTCACCACACTATTGTCTGTGTCTATGGGGTATACATATATCATTACTTCATGAAATTACCAGATTTTAGGGTGGGGTAAGTTCTTAAAAATCATCTCATTTTTCTCTTGAAGAAACTGGAAGGAAAAATTATCTGCACTGAGACAAGTTTCAGATTTCACAATAGCACCTCTGTGCTAATGATAATTTAGACAGTGGCTAAGAAGGGACATATTTCTCTCCAGGTGATTGGCCACAGATCAGTGCCACAGGTTATGAGAACTAAGTCAGAACATGAATAGATGAGAAGAGAGATAATAAAATAGAGCAGAAGGGGGAAGAGGCTGAGAGACCTCAAATGCACTTCATTTGCCGCTGTGAGCAGCATTCTGAATAGCGAAATGATGGACCAATATCAGGGGTTCCCAAAGTGGGGTCCCTAATCAGCAGCATTAGTATCCCCCGGGGAACTTGTTAGAAATGCAAATTCTCTGCCCTCAGCCCAGACCTCCTGAATCAGAAACCCTGAGAATGGGGCCGGTAATCAGCGTTTAGCAATGGGACTCAGATGCACAGAAGAGGTAGGGAGTTACTGATTCACATTATAACAGCTTACAACCACCTTTTCCCAACGCGAAGTAAAATGTCTTAGCATTTTAAATTCCTCACCTCCTAGACATCTACTGGGAAAATTCCCAGATGCCATTGTCTGCTGATTCTGGTGAAGATATGCTTGAGCACAGTCACCAGAGACACCTTCCTCCTGGGCCTTGGGTGGGGTTTGTTTAATCACGAATACAGTAACCAGGAGCATGATTTGGAAAGTTAAGCAAGCGACTCTGATCTCACTTCTGTTCTCTGGAAATATCCTTCCTCTGGAGTTATGCCAGGTTTATAACTTTATTACAAATTATACATATCACTAGGCTTTCGCTTCCACACCTTAGCAATTCCATCTCTAGATGCAGATACGATGCGGCCCTGTGTCGTGTGGAACGTGACCACATCTTGACACTGTGATGTCCCACCGGCAGAGACGCTGGGCCCTTCGGGGGCTGTCATCACTCAGTCCCCCTTGTGCTTATTCTGAATTTTCTGTTTCATGCTTAAAAGTCAAGGGAAAAACCCGAAGTTTAAATAAAGCCTGTATTACATTTTGCCTCCAATTGGTCTTCTCTTATCATTGGCTGTTTAGGTGTCTGTCTCAGGCCCCCCGATTGGGTAAGTGTCATCAGTTTAATTCCCCATCTACAAGGTGGGCATGGGTGGGAATAGATGCTTGTGCATAGGACCGCAAGGGAAGCCCAGCGAGGCTGAGACTTGCTGAATGAAGGCTGTGGAGCTCTTCGTGTGGCAACTCTCGTCTATGGCTTCCTTTATGGCACTTTCTCTGTTTATTGTGTGGGTGTTTATTACTTCCTTTATTTCCACGTGGTGTTCCCGAGAGACTTTGTAAATGATTGACTGCGTTCATCCCTAAAAACTCTGCAGGGACCGGGCTTTGTAGAGATAGTGCAAGACGGGGAGACTCGGAGCAAAAAGCTTCCTAATGAGGACAACTCGAGCGTGTTATTTTCAACATTCAACTCCCAAGTCTGAATAATTCATGGGGGAAAAAAAAATCTGTTCAACTAGAAATGACTGGGCTATTTTAATGAAAGCACAGATTTGGAATGTGTGAGAGCCGGAGAGTACAGGAGGGAACTGAAGGCAGGGAGAGAAAGTGACCAGCCTGGCAAACAATGAGTTAGTGAGCTCAGGTCCTCCCTGCCCAGCATGCTCATTGTCCAGGGATTCATTGCAGGCGCTGCCATTACACGGGGACTGGTGGTTAATGCAAAATCAGAACTCAGACCTCCAGATGAATAAATATGGCCAGCTCTTTCCACTGAGCTACACAGCCTGCTGTAAGACACCGGGTGGGGGTGGGGGGCGGGATGGAGGGGGTGTGTCAGGCCCCAGGTCCTTCTCTTTTGCTTTGCTGGGCCACAGAACACACAGGGAGATTGTATGTCCTTTTCCATCTTCAGTCTAGCCCTGTTGGTATCAACTGGCGGCACATTAAAACCCCCTGGGGAGCTTTTAAAAAATCTGGATGCCCAGAACCCGCCCCAGGCCCATGAACTCGGTTTCTAAGGGTGAGGCCTAGCACGCTGTGTTTTTAATTTTTTAATTTTTTTTTATTGATTAATTTGAGAGAGAGAGAGAGAGAGAGGTTAATTTGTTGTTTCTTGTATGTGCCCTGACTGGATGTGTCAGGATGACACTATAACTAACTGAGCTACCTGGCCAGCAGCCCTCTATCTTTTTAAAGCTTCCTAGGACCTAGGTGATTTCAACCACTACCAAGTTTGAGAAACATCGAGTCTAGCCCTTCTCCCTCTTGTTCTATTCTCTTCAAGTCCAGAATCCTTCTCTTAATCCTCTAGTTTTGTTTTTGTTTTTTTTCTAATGCTCAGGTTTTATCACTATATTCACACAGTTTACATTGTAGGTGCTGCCATTCTAAGCCATTTAAGTTATTAGCAAAAGCTTAGCCTCTCTCTCTCTCTCTCTCTCTCTCTCTCTCTCTCTCTCTCTCTCTCTCTCTCTCTCTCCTGGCTGAGTCTCTGTGTTGCATCCTCCTGGCCACACAAGGTCCCCCCCACAGGGCCTCACTCTCCAGGAGGGGGTCCTTTTCTGAGCCCTCCTCTGCATCTTCTCTCAAAGCTTCCCTCCTTGGGTTCAGCCTGTGCAGGCTGTGAGGCTGGACCAGAGGCACCGGGAGCCCAGGCTGGACAGGGAAGCTCAGGGAGGACTGCTCCTGTGATGATTGGTCCCAGAGGGAATGATTCTTGCAGCAGCTCTTCTTTTCCTCTTGCTGGCTCAGTGTGTGGGTGTGCAGCAGGCATTTGCTAGGGAACATTGGCAAAAAATAAAACTTTTCAAGCTTCGGTTCTGTAGACAGATTGAGAGGCCTCCCAACAGTTCAGAATTGCCGAATCTGGCTCCATCCACCCACTTACCCCCCAGGAAGTGAGAGGTTGGGTTCGATGTGTTTTGATTTGTTAACAGTGGCCTGGCTTATGGGGGTTTAAATCACCAGAATGGTACATGAAGATACACCAGTCAACAGACAGTTATTGAACACTCACTGCCTGCAGTACACTGTGCCAGGCACGAATAAAACCAAGTGGGCGGTCACCTTTCCTACAGGTACTTTATGGTCAATGGAGGGGAAGGAAGAAAGGGTTGTTGGGGGCAGAAGTCAGTTTGAAATTCAAGAAGAGCAGAAGGCTGAGAGTCAGTTCCTGACTAGGCAGGGATAGAAAGAAAATAAAAGGAGTCATAAAATGGGGACAGTGGAAGTGGCAAGATGACAACTAGTGTGTTCAACTTCCTAGGATTTAAAGTCCTGTAACTATTTGCCTCTCCCATGCTCACCAACGATATTGCAGCCTCCATATTGCTTTAATCTTGCCATTTTGACCCCCAAGACATTCAGGCCTTTCAGAGCGCTTAGCAAACACGATCCCAAGAAAGCAACAGCTTCTTTCTCAATCTGTTTCTATCTCTCTCTGCCTGTGTGTCTTTTTGTCATTTTCTGACTCCCACACTTTATCTCTTCTGCTCTCTCTCAGATACATGAAGAAGTTCCTTTGGCATATTATCTAAGATTTTGCTGCCTGTGGATTCCGGCCCCCAAGGATAAGTGAAGAAATGAATCCATGCTCTCAGCTTTTTATCAGAGTAATAATGGATATTACTGATAGAAATAGTCATCACAAAATAAGATTAACAGCAGCTAAAACTACATACAGGAAAAAAGTTATTGACTAAAAATTGCCTGGCTTATTTCACTTAACTTAATACTCTCCAGTTCCATCCAGGTTGCTGCAAATGGTAAGAATTCCTTCTTTTTTATGGCAGCATAGTATTCCATTGTGTAGATGTACCATAGTTTTCTGATCCACTGATCTGCTGATGGGCACCTAGGCTGTTTCCAGAGCTTAGCTATTGTAAATTGTCCTGCTATGTACATAGGGGTGCGTATATCCTTTCTGATTGGTGTTTCTAGCTTCTTGGGATATATTCCTAGAAATAGGATTACTGGGTCGAATGGGAGTTCCATTTCTAGTTTTTTGAGGAAACTCCATACTGTTTTCCACAGTGGCTGCACCAGTCTGCATTCCTACCAGCAATGCACAAGGGTTCCTTTTTCTCCGAATCCTCGCCAACACTTGTTGTTTGTTGATTTGTTGATGATTGCCATTCTGAGAGGTGTGAGGTGGTATCACATTGTCATTTTGATTTGCATCTCTCGGATAATTAGTGACTTTGAGCATATTTTCATGTGTCTCTTGGTCTTCCTTCTGTCTTCTTTTGAAAAGATTCTGTTTAGGTCTGTTGCTCATTTTTTTATTGGATCATTTATCTTCCTTAATAAAAGTTGTATAAGTTGACTGTAGATGTTGGAGATTAAACCTTTATCAGTGATAACATTTGCAAATATGTTCTTCCATACAGTGGGCTTTCTTGTTTGTTTTGTTGATGGTTTCTTTTGCTGTGCAAAAGCTTTTTATTTTGATGTAGTCCCATTTGTTTATTTTCTCTTTAGCTTTCATTGCCCTAGGAGCAGTATCAGTGAAGAAGTTCCTTTGGCATATTATCTAAGATTTTGCTGCCTGTGGATTCCTCTAATATTTTTGTGGTTTCCCGTCTTATGTTTACGTCCTGTATCCATTTTGAATTTATTTTTGTGTATGGTGTAAGTTGGTGGTCTAGTTTCATTTTTTGCATGTATCTGTCCAATTTTCCTAACACCATTTATTGAAGAGACTGTCTTGACTCCATTGTATGTTCCTGCCTCCTTTGTCAAATATTAACTGAGCGTAGTGGTTTGGGTTGATATCTGGATTCTCTATTCTATTGGTCTATATGTCTGTTCTTGTGCCAGTATTAGGCTGTTTTAAGAACAGTGGCTTTGTAATACAGCTTGAAATCTGGTATTGAGATCCCACCTACTTTATTCTTTCTCAGGATTACTGTGGCTATTTGGGGTTTTTTTTTTTTTTGTTCCAGATGAATCTTTGGAGAGTTCTTTCTAGGTCTGTGAAATATGCCATTGGTATTTTAATGGGGAGTGCGTTGAATCTATATATCGCTTTGGGTAGTATGGACATTTTAATGATGTTGATTCTCCCAATCCACAAACATGATATGCTCTTCCATTTGTTTACGTCTTCCTCTATCTCTTTTTTCAGTGTCCTGTAGTTTTCTGCATATATGTCTTTTACCTCCTTTGTTAGGTTTATTCCTAGGTATCTTATTCTTTTTGGTGCCATGGTAAATGGGATTGCTTTTTTAGTCTCTCTTTCTGTAAGTTCACTATTAGTGTATAGAAATGCCATAGATTTCTTGGCATCCTGATACATTGCTGAATTCATTTATTAAATCTATTAGTTTTTTGACGGAGTCTTTTGGGTTTTTTATGTACAGTATAATGTTATCTGCAAATAAGGACAGCTTTACTTCTTCTTTTCCAATTTGGATGCCTTTTATTTCTTCTTCTTGTCTAATTGCAATAGCTAATACTTCCAGTAATGTGTCAAGCAAGAGTGGTGAGAGTGGGCATCCCTGTCTTGTTCCTATTCTTAGGGGAAATGGTTTTAGTTTTTGCTCATTGAGTATGATGTTAGCTGTGGGCTTATTATAGATGGCTTTGATTATGTTGAGATATGATCCTTCTATTCCCACCTTGTCGAGAGTTCTTATCAAGAAGGGGTGTTAGATATTTTTCAAATGCTTTTTCTGCATCAATTGATATGACTATGTGATTTTTATCTCTCAATTTGTTTATGTGATGTATCATGTTTATTAGTTTGCGGATATTGTACCATCCTTGCATTCGTGGGATAAATCCTACTTTGACCACCTGTTTTAAGTTGCAATTATCTTTATCTTCCCCTGCTACATCCCCAATCCTATGCCCTGCTCTGGCTTTTCTTTTTTTCCTTATTAATTTGTTTCTTTTCCACACAGTATTTATTTTAATTATTTTTTAAATATTTATTTTAATTTTTAACATTGCCTGTGTACCTTCATTGGAGTAGAAGCTAGACAAGGGCCAGGGCTTTTTGTCCCATTTGTTCATTGCTCTAACCCCAAGAAATAAGAATAGTGCCTGGCTCATAGAAGGTGCTCAATAAATGAATGAATTATAGCAAAACATGGTAACTGATAGAATAAATACATGGACAAAGTACAGAGGAATACAAATGGGGTGGCAATTCAATCTACCTGAGAGTGTCAGGGCAAGTTTTACAGAAAAGGTGACCCTGAAAGAGAAGTACATGGATCAAGGCAGTTGAGTAGGCTGAATAATGGCCCCCAAAGTTATCTAGGTTCTACTCTTTTGGAGCTTGTGACTGTTACTTTATGTGACAAAAGAGACTTACAGATGTGATTAAGTATCTTGAGATGGGGAGATTATCCTTTATTATCCCAGTGGATCCTAAATACAATCATAGTAGCCTTGTAAGAGGGAGATAAAGGTAGATTTGGCAGCACCATAAGTCAAGGGGACAATGAGGCAAGTTGCTTCGATGCTGGCTTTGAAGATGAAGGAAGGAACTACAAACTGAAGAATGCAAAGAATGCAGCCCTAGAGGTTGCAAAAGACAAGGAAACAAATTATCCCTCCATATCCCCCAAGATTTATGAGGGAGCATGGTTCTGCTGACACCTTGATTTGGCTTAGTGAAACTGATGTTGGACTTTTGACCTCTATGACTATATGAGAGTAAATGTGTGTTGTTTTAAGCCACCAAGTTGTGGTAATTTCTAAGGACAGCCTAATAAGAGGGAATATATGTGCAAATCAGGGAAAATGGCAGCACATTCGAGAATTCCCTGAGAAGTTTAATGTACCTGGATTAGAAAATAGAAAATGGAGAAAGATGGGGTTGGAGAGATAGCAGGGGCTAGACTGTGAAGAGCTTTCAGGTCATGCAAAGGAGGTAAGTGGTATTCTGTGG
Organism: Lasiurus borealis; assembly: GCA_004026805.1. Classification (NCBI taxonomy): domain Eukaryota; kingdom Metazoa; phylum Chordata; class Mammalia; order Chiroptera; family Vespertilionidae; genus Lasiurus; species Lasiurus borealis. The sequence continues at coordinate 30,369 of PVJN01013596.1, forward strand.
GTAAGAGAGTGCAGTGAATGCTATTGAGCTGCTGAGACCTCCTCTCCTGCTGCCCCCTCTTCCCTCCAATTCAGTACTGAAGAGCTTATTCTCTTGGCTTCAGGAGTGCTGTTGGCAAATGGCCTTTCCTCTCAGCCCTCTTCCACTCTCTTTTCTGAAGATAGATTCCTTGCCCAAACTCATTCCAGTTTCTTGGGCAGCCTTCAACCAATGGCTGGTCTACATAGGAATCTAATGACTCTGTCAATCTCACTCTAATTCATGTGCACTCTGAAGGGCCATTCCAGCTTCAGAACTCCCCCTTGATTAGCTGAAGCCTTGTTGCAATGACTTATCCATGTGTCCCATACTGCCTCCTTCCCTCCCTTCCACAAGAGTTAATTGCAAGAGCCCTCCCTTATAAACATTGGATATGCTAGTCTGTTTCATTCTGCTTCCCTGGGAACTCCACCTGCCAGTGTGAGCTCAGAGATCTTCAAGCAAGAGAATGAAAAGTAAGATTGGCTGGGTGGTGGTGATGATGATCAATCAGATCAGTGTTAGGATAGGCTAGATTGGGGAGAGACTGGAGGAAGGAACAGTTAGGAAACTGGGTTGAAATTCCAGGTGAGAGGTAATAAAATCCTGAATAAGGGTAGAGGCAAAAGGAACTCTATGTGTGGTCATCAGCTCCTCCATAACAACCTCATGGAGAGAAGGACATTATTTTTCAGAGAAGCCCAGTCCACTGCATGGAATGAAAAGAAGTCTTTCATCAGGATGTCCCATTTTGCCCTTCATTCTAATCTGGTTTTGTAGAACATGTCTGCTTTCTTACCAAAAATATGTTCTCTGTTCCCCTGGTAAAGAATCAGCTTTGGGGGAGCAACAGATTTGATCAACCATTCTTCTCAGAAACAGAGGCCTACTGTATTGCAAAGCTGATACTCGGAAGTGGTCTTTTAGTTTCTCCTTGAATACCTTCAACATTAGGGAGCTCATTATTTTATCACAAGGCGATGTTTTTGTTATGCCCAGAGTTCGGGGTCCCCCAATAATCAACCACCAGGGAGCCTTTTCCGATGCAAAAGCAAAGAGTCTTTATTCAAACCCGGGTTCGGCTCCCAGCCTCTTTCTGGCGCAGCAGTGAGATGAGAGAGCAAGCCGGGGCGGAACAATGAGTTATATGGGGTAGGATATTGGGAGGGCTTAGGGAAGTGACGAGGGTTACAGAGAATGTTCACTTGAATTAGGGTCTTTCTGTGGTTTAGCATAATTAGGACCCTCACTGTGTTCCTGGAGCTTCATTGGTCCATTCAAGTGGTGGTCGGGGAAGCTAGGACATTGCTGGCACACCTGTGGCCACTCCCAGAAAAGGGAGAGGATTTAGGCAGGGGGCCCAGCCCTATAGGACAAGATGGAGAGGAGTTCGTTTCTACTTTGTCCTTTCATTTTCTCACGGGTAGGCCTGAAACTGCCCATAGCTTTCACTTGGTTCTAGCTCCAAATGAGACATGATCAGTAGCATGGAACTGAATGTTAGAGGCCCTTGATTTGGAGTCAAACAGAACTGGGTTCAGATCCAATTTCTGCTCCTTATAGTGAACTTGGCATATTTATCTCAGCTGTAAAATGGGGATAACACTATTAGCTATCTTATGAGATTGTTGCTAAAAAATATGTTTAGAGCATAATACCTGGCACATGATTAATAAATGATAGGTAATATTGTGGATGTTAGACGTCAAAAAAACCTTACAATATGATATATGCTGTTTTCATAGGAGAGAGAAAAAAATGTAGGTGTGTGTGTGTGTGTGTGTGTGTGTGTGTGTGTGTGTGTGAAAGAGAGACAGAAACACAGAGAGAGGTCTCCTCATTGAGTTATAAGCAGATATGCACCTGGACTTTTTGAATTAAATGTATGTTAAGCACAGATCTGGTGTGTGGACTCTTATTCAGGACATGTGAGGGTTATAATCAAGGTGTCTCCCAGGGCTTATTTCGGCCTACTTAGAAAGGGAAAGAATATGCTTTCCATTTGCCAAACAGCAGGCCTGCATAATAAGAAGGGATTGATTTTCTCAGCATTCCATTAACTGTGGGTCTTTAAAGAGAGCATAATGCACTCCAGTGGGGAGATAAATTACGTCATCTGGGAGCTGGAAAGGGACAGGGAGAGGAATCAGGATGGAGTCAGAGATTTCAAAGGGAATAATCCTAATCTTCTCCACATTTAGTATATACTTTTAAAAGAATTCTTTAAAGTCTGGCAGTTGATTCCCACATTTCGATCCAGACATACGCTTCATAACCAGCTTCGCTGCTGACTCAGTTAAATAATAATGATTGTCATAATTGTAAACATTCTCTTTCCAAAGAACCCAGCAGAAGAGGCTGCAGGGTGGTGGGAGGGGAAGTCATCAGCGATGTTGAAGCCATTTGATGCACAAGCTGTCTGCACGCCATCAAACCACCAGTGGGAGAGAGAGAGAGAAATTCAATGAACACACTGGTTGTTTTGTCCACTGGCATCCACCTGGAATCCACGCAAGTGGGAGATAGAAAATGAGAGAAGACCATGCAACTTTGAAGAGAATTCAGTGATCATTTCCCTCCTTGAAGAAAGTTGCTTGCAGGAGGTGTTGGTTGAAAATATAGCATAACCTGTGGTGAGACGGTAAATGTTTAACAGCAGACTGGGGTGGAGGTTGGTGGAGAGGAGTCCTGATTTGTAGAAAATCGCTTGTTCCGGTGGTGTAAATACTTCCAGCATCGTCTGCCTCAAGCTTCCAACGTGACATCACTGAATGTGATAGTATTGGGAAGGGCTGTGTCGTAGCATACCAGTGTTCCCACTGTCCAGATACAATAGATGCAATGAAATTCAAAAGCATAGATAATATGGAAAATATAGAAGTGGATAATTTTTAGTATTACTGTTATTTAAAATTTATTTATTTAGATGTAAGTTTATATAAGTTAGTGTTTTAATTATGGCTGTGTTTGACAACCAGCTCTCAGAATTCCCGAAAATGTGAGTCAATACAAGTAGTTCTAGCCCACCACTCCAGACCCTTGTGGCACTTGAAGACAAAATAACACATTTTCCTTTGGTATTGGGGATGGGAGACATTTACACTTCTCTCAGGTTCAGCCATCATCCCTACCACTTACTCACTTACCTTTTGTTTATTCAATAAACATTGATTGAGCATATGTTGGGCACTAGAAATACTGAAATGACCTCTAGATAGACAAGGCAGCTGATTATAGAGGAATGTAATAAGATATGCGACAGAGATAGAAATGGGCAAGGTGACAGGGAGGACGGAAGAGTGGCCTCCTGGACGCAGGGAGGCCTACTAGCCACTCCGTCGCTGGCTGTTTTACTGGAGGTTTGACCTCCAAGTCTTCGTGACCCCGTAGATCTTTCCCCTTATTGATAAGCTCTCTCTAGGTTTTCCTCTGACATTGTTAGTTGCTCCTTTTCAGTCTCCTTGACTGATCTCTCCTTTCCTCCACAACCTCCAAAAGTTACAGTACCTCAGGTTCTAGCCCTTGAACCTCTTATTTTTACTCCCTCCTTCATCCAATGGTGATATACCCAGTGTCATGTCTGTAGATCATCCACTTCCAGCTCTGACCCCTCCTCTGAACTCCAGACTCATCTATTCAATTGTCCACTTGAAAACCATACTGGATGGGTAATTGTAATCTCGCACTTAGCATGCTGAACCCTTGACCTTCTGTCCTCTGAAATCTGATCCTCTTCCATCTTCTCCATCCCAGGACATGACAACTCTATCCTTTTAGTTGTTCAGAGGCTCAAAACATATAAGGTACTCGTGATACTTCCCGTTCTCTAACACTCCAAATCCACTCCATTGGTAAAGATTGTGGGCTTTATCTCAAAACATCCAAAATGCAAAGGACTTGTATGCATGCATATAAGCCTAGCCAATGGACACAGACACTGTGTGTGTGTGTGTGTGTGTGGGCATGAGTGGGGGGGGAGTTGGGAAGGTAATGAGGGTAAGAACAAATATGTAATACCTTAGTCAATAAATAAATTTAAAAAATAACATAAAATAAAATAAAAACAAAATACAACCTCATTTTACCACTCTATCACCTGCACTATGGATCCAGCCATTATCATCTCTCAGCTGGATATTGCAATAGCTTCCTGTACATCTCCCTGCTTCCACTCTTGTCCACACCCCACACCCTATCCTCATCACATATGTAGTCAATTCTCAACAAAATAGCCAGAGTGGTCCTGTTGAAAAAAAAAAAAGTAATTTCAGAAGATTGTTATGCATATTACCTATGTGTGTCTGGCATATGGCAAACATTCAATTTTTATTAACTATCATTGTTGCATTTAAATTTACAGGCTACTTATCATAATATGAAATACCATGATTTCTAATACCAGATTTTGTTGGTTCTCCAAGACAAATAGCTTGTGCTGAGAAGAGGGGATCCATGATTGTGCAGGCAGCTGAGCAAGTCTTAAGTTTCAGAGTAGAGATGCTGGGCTCTAATACAAACAGTGCATCAGAGAGCTATTTTAATAACTGAGACTAATTTAGTTGTTTTATTTAGAGAATGAAAACCGTCCAACTTTACAAAATGAAAAAGCAAGTTTCCCTGTGTGTTTTTTTTTTACTTAGCAAACATTTATTCAATATCTGTGCCCATCCTGTGTTCACTTTTTAAAAATTGAGGTATAATTTATTTAGAGTGAAATTCTCCATTTTTAGCATATAGTTCTGAGTTTTGACAAATGTATACAATCAGATAAGCACCACCATAACTTGACTGATATTGTTTACATCACTCTTGAGTAAAATAGAGATTTCTGGGTATACCTGTGTTATTGAAAAGCATATATTATAGAATATTTTTAAATACATGCATAACTTGCTCAGCTGGCATGACTCAGTGATTGAGAATCAACCTATGAACCAGGAGGTCTTGGTTCGATTCCTGGTCAGAGCACACGCCCACAGTGTGGGCTCTATCCCCAATGTGCAGCATGCAGGAGGCAGCCAACAATGATTCTCTCTCATCATTGATATTTCTATCTCTCTTTCCCTCCCACTCTGAAATCAATAAAAATATATTAAAAATAAATAATAAAATAAACAAATAAACAAATAAATGCAGTTAATGGACATGAAGGCATATTTTGCTATTGTCTTTACCTTAGTGTCTGGCTGGATATGGGGAGTGAGGATAGTGTTCCACCGCCCATTTCTAGAAATTTGTCTTTGTAAAGGGAAAACTTGACATACTGAAGCAACTTGTAAGGTGGCACATTTTGGTTATGCTGGGATACTTAAGTGGCTGAATGAACTCAAGGCTAAAACTAAGGCTTATTAATAACTCAGAATTTTATGTTAAGATTATTCATTTGTAGGTATTTTTTTTCCCTATACAAAAAAGTGTGAACAAATGTAAAGAAATTTATTTAGCACCAAATCCTGTGATTTATGTGTTGGGGCAAAGTGATAACATGCCCCAATTCTCACCCTTGATCTGAAGTTGTAAACCAAGTGTTTGGGTCAGAGAGGGACATGTCTACTCCTGTTATTATCTCCTTGTGGCCAATAGACATACCCTTGAGTGGTCTTAAGCCAGTTGTGGACTATGGATCCTTGGGGAGGGGTAAAGTTATTCAGGGGTAAAATGTCCCTGAATCCCTTTCAACTCCCAAAGCTTTGTCCGTAGAATAAAGAGTGATTATTTTTCAAATCTATCCCTGCATTGTTGTTATGAACCAAACACAATTTTATTTCAAAGCCTTACTGAACCCATAGTGTCGTTGGGTCATCAGAGCCTCTCTATGGCTGAACAGTTGTCCTGCCAAGAGCAGCCAGCTGAGGGGTCTCATACAAGGGCTGAAAACCAGCCCCAACTTCTTTCCATGAGCCATTTGTCCCACTCTGGGCTTGAGCCAACCCCTTGAAGAAGTGGCACCATTTTCTAACTGAGCCATCTAGAAAGACCTCTTTTGCATCAATGTCATAAAGACACATAAGTACCAATGGGGCTCTATGGGCATTATATCTGTTCTCCATTGACATATTTTAGCAAGCAACTACGAGAGTAGTACAGGTGTCCAAGTATTTTGACATCTGAAAAACTGGTCTTTGTGTAAAAAAGAATTAGAAAATCCTGGGTGAGATTCTCATTCTGTCTGGATCAGCATTTTCAATTTTTGTCTGAGTTTTGTATTTGTGTGTGTGTGTGTGTGTGTGTGTGTGTGTGTGTGTGTGGTGTATGCCTATGTATCTGTGTGTATGTGTGTGTATATGAAGTTGCAAAACTCACCCCCTAATAGAGTCCAGATTAACTGGATTTTACCAGTCTCCATTCTTCCCCAGATCTGGTGAAGATTCTACTAATACATGGTTGTCACAGACCCGCCCATACTCTACCAGTTAACTTCTGCTGCACAAGATGCCCCAAAACGCATGTTAAAACAGTAAACAATTGTTATTTAAATTATGAATTCTGTGGGTCAGTGGGCCCCCTCAGACAGAGCTGGATGGTCTAGAAATGGCCTCATTTACAAGTGTGGTGGCTGACTCCATGCAGTGGGGGGAAATGGGGAAAACTTGGCCATGTATCATCATCACCCAGCAGGCTAGCGTGGCGTTATTCACTTAGTGTTGGCCGCTGGGTTCCCAAGAACAGCAAGAGCGTAAGCCCTGGTGCACAGCGGTTGGACAGCCGCTGCTTGCATCATGTTTGCTCAAGTCCCATTGGCCAAGCAAGTAACAAGTCCAGCCCAAAGGGCAGGGGTAGAAATTGTGGTCATGGTTACAAATTACCATACTCGCTGATTTTAAAGACATTAAGGGAATTAAAAACCATACTTCCAGTTTCCATTAGAGAAAAATATTGTTTCCTACTTTGCCTAATATTGCGGCTAGGTAATTAAAAAACTTTTTAGTAGCTACATTAAGAAAAATAAAAAGAAACATAAAATTAATTTTCATAACGTATTCTATTAAATGCAGTATAGCCGAAGGCTTTATTTCTCTTTCTACTACACCACACTGGCTGCATTGACAGGCATGCCTTTTTGAGCGGCGGGGAAGCTCGGAGATGTGGACTATTTCCCTTTTCCTTAATCCACTGCGTCTACCTTTGACTTTCACGGCCTTCCACTAGGTAACCTTTCCTCTACTCATTCATTCCCACTGTTTTCCTTTCATGGCAGTCTCCCTTCCCATCCTGCACACTTACCATGTTACCCGGGGAGTTGGGGGACCAATTTAATTCTTGGGCTACCTATATTTTGGGTCTTAGTTCACCAGTTGTTTGATAGGTGTGTGCTCTTCTTTCTTCCTTGGTGTCGCTGTATCTTCAGGAAAGTTGTGAGGTTCTCAGGAGCTTGAGCTATGTCGGTGAATTTTCTCTTATCTCCCCCACAGCATTTCTGGGTAGTGAGAGTTCAATAAGTCAGTGACCCATCTGAGCTGCCATCAGAGGAAGGATCAGGACTGCTCAGAAAAAGGATCTAATGTCCCCAGGAACATTGGATGATGGCCTCAAAGGCACCCTCTTCCTCTGAAAGGGAAGAAAGATAGCCTGCTGACCATGTGACCATGCCACAGGCACAGGGCTGCCTGGTACATCAAAGGCTCTCAATGGATGTTTTGTTGGAAGAATGGATCAACTATACTTCTCAGCTAATTTGCGTCCAAGCAAGGAGGGATTGACAGACAGACTGCCCACCACACCCACAAAACTGATAAACATAGTGTATTTGGAAAGCATTAACTAAATTGTAAGTGAAACCATGGTGGCAGAATAAAAATGGATATTAATGATTGACAGTCAAAAACTGCTCAGACTCTGATCTTTTCCGACATGATATCCATTTTTCTCTAAAAAAAGAGTATATTTTCCAAGTTAGTATGCTCCTCCGGTTAAAAAAAAAAAGAAATCCTTTTCAACATCTTACCTACTTTTCTGCTTGAAGAAAGTATATTTTTCGGTTCCTTTTGTTCTGCTCTGATGAAACACAAGAGCAGTTTGGGTTCTTTGTGTTGTTTTCTTCCATGTAATTAAGCTGATTAGTATCCCATATGGAGTGGAAACAATTGGTTTCACGTATGCCGGTGTACAGTTACCCACAGAGCTGCAATTGTTTACATCTTTCTCATTTCCTTGTGGAAATTTTTAGACTTTATTAGACAAAGATCTGGCAGACGTGAATTCTGTGAGCATTACAGCCTTTGGTTATCAGACCTGGCCGTATCCTGTTGAGTGGTCTCTGGGATAAGATAGATATTCTATAATTTTGTACAGAATGAATTTTAAAGATGCCTACCCAGCATCTATTCCCTCCTGTCCACTCTGGCAGCATCCTGGTGTTTGCTCAGGGATACTTCCACCCCCATGCAGGCAGGAGGTTTAGGGAGGCTGATTCTGCCTCGAGTTTGCAATGTGGGCCTGACTGGTCTATGAATAATCCTGCCCCTTTGTCACAGAGATGAGTTTAGGAATTCACACCTTAGATATTAGTGTGTGGCACTTTTCAGGCCAAGGGGGTTGGTTCAGAAGTGGCCCTGTGACCAGATTCTGGCCAATGAGATGAGATGGAAAGTTTGGTAGAAATGGAAAATTTCTGGTTAAAAGAGTTACTGCTTTAGAGAGTGTTAGTGGAGGCCCGGCCAGTGTGGCTCAGTGAACCTGGAGATCATGGTTCGATGCCCGGGTTGAGGGATCGATCTCTGGTAGGGGACATGGAGGAGGCAGCCTATCTATGATTCTCCCTCATCATTGATGTTTCTATCTTTCTTTCCCTCCCCCTTCCTCTCTGAAATCAATTAAAATATAAATTAAAAAAAAAAGAGTAGACATTGTTATGGCCAGACTACAAGACCAGGAAATTCTCCAATCACCATGCTACCAGCTGAGTATTTTGCCAACCCACAAAAGGCGGGGGCAAGCAACTCACAAAGAGGCAGACCTGGAGGCTGACGGAGCTGCACCTGACAGCCACCCACATATGGACTTTTTCAGTTACATGAACCAATAAATCTCCTTTAGGGAATGAGTCCATTGAAATGGAATTTTCTGTTACTTACAGCCAAAAGTGCCACTACTGATAGAGACAATTTTACCAACAGAATGTGAATAAAGAAGTGAGAACTCAGTCTTAGGAAAGAAACACAAATGTGTGCATACATATAGGAAATAAAATATAGAGCAAGCCTGGATATAGAACAGACCTTCCTCTTTTATCCTTCAAATGAATAAACAAATTCAGAGAGTTTTGATAAAGCCTCTAAGCAGCAAAGCCAGGGTTCCTGCTGGGCTTATAAGCCCTAGATAGTAACAAAAGCTATACTTTGACAATTTCCTTTAGAAAATTGCCCACATGGGCAACTTAGTACCAGACCCACTTTCACCTAATTTCAACAGCAAAGCCCAAGGCCTCCTACTCTTTGGCTATAGTTTTTTTTTTTTTTAATGTTTTTTATTGATTTTTTTTTTACAGAGAGGAAGGGGAAGAGATAGAGAGTTAGAAACATTGATGAAAGGGAAACATCGATTAGCTGCCTCCTGCACACCACCTACTGGGGATGTGCCCGCAACCAAGGTACATGTCCTTGACCAGAATCGAACCTGGGACCTTTTAGTCCACAAGCTGATGCTCTATCCACTGAGCCAAACCAGTTAGGGCTTTTGCTATAATTTTTGTAAAATATTTGAACATAAAACATTTCTGTGTTTTGTACTCCAGGCTCTGTCTTGATAACCTTGCCATTTTTTCAAGTGGTGTAGTGTTTCTTTATGAGGAAAGGGTTAAAAAGTTAAGCCTCCCACTTACCTAGACATGAGCATGCCATGCTGATACAAACAGTATAATCAAATTATGTCTGAACCTCAGTCATTGTCCCTACACCATTTGTCAAGATATTTTCCTAAATATGGATTGTTCTCCTGCCAAGAATTCTGGTGGCAGGTAATAAAACTGGAGTCTCCTGGCTATAAATGAATGAATGAATAGTCTCTTCACTGGATTGATGACATCAGATTGTATAGATTCACTGGTACTCTTTAAAGAATCTATTGCAGCCCTGTTTGAGAGTGTTTAATTAGCTTTATCTTTTAAAAGGGCTCTGAACTCTCTGAAGTTTACAATCAGAATAAATATTTAAGAAACTCGCCTCAGTATTCAACAATGGGCATTACATCATCATTTTACCATGTAGATAGTATTGTGGCACATTGCAAAGCACTGGTAATATGGCCACAGCAGAGTTACACTTGCCTAATCATTTAACCCTAAAGTTTCTTTTTAAAAATTGACTCATAATTCCATCAGCATGTAGGATTTCAGAGGAGAACCCATTCATTGTAGCCTAGGAAATTTAAGAAGAGTTCAACAGTGAGACAAGAGTTGACCAGGTAGGATTCAGATTGGAGGGAACGCAGAAAGGTATCCTGATGTGGGGAAATGGTGCGGACACGTGTGGCGATGGGATCACATAAAGCATGTTTTCGGGAACAATGAATTGTCCAGTTTGGCTGGAGCAGAGAAAAATTGGGAATCCTTTTCAAAAGGTAGAGTTGCAGAAAATTTTAAAACCCAAACTAAGAGTTTGGAGGCAAGGGAGGAGATGAGGGTGGCAGGCTTTAACGAAGAGACTGAATCTGGTCACAGCATGAATGATCCTTGAGTGTGGAGCCCATCTCAGGTGAAATGAAGTGGTACATGCACAACTGGACCAACGTGACTGAAGAAGTGGCAAGAAGAGGGGAAATGATGAGCCAGAGTGGAAGACGTTTGGAAGACCAAGAATTGACTGCTCTTGGGGACCCATGGAATAAGGAAATCCAGACAGAGAGGCCGTCAAAACGATTCTGAGGTTCGTAACCTCAAGGATGGGTGAATGAAACTACCACTGGAAGAGTCAGGAGCAAGTATTGGGGGATAATAAAAGGCACTTGTTCCCTACCGGACTGAGTTTATGGCGACAGGACAATGAAGCAGTGCTGCTCAACAGGGAACTGGGGAGGTGCAATTCGGGGTGAAAGCAGCCAGGGTTGAGAATAAGGATCTAGGAGCTGCTGCCTCCTTAACAGCCATTGAAACCTGTGTTTGGCTGGCAACCCCCCAAATGAAGAGGATAAATCATGCCTGGGCTAAGTCAAAATATGGTGCTTATTTCCCTTTGATTGGTCAAGAGGTGAACATGTGATGGGTCCTGGCTCCTGAAACTCAGGGGCTTCTGGGAAAGATTTTCTTCTGGATAAAGGAGAAGGCCCGTGCTGGCTCCATCTCCTTCCTCCCTGCCTGTGACCCTGTCAGGAGAGACGGGGAGTAGCTTAGCCATCGTGAGAGATGTGGCTGACACACCGACGGTGACAGAACAGAAAGGTGGTGAGAACCTTGGTGCCTCTCTTAAGCTGCCGACCAAAGTCTGGAATTGCCTACCCCGAGACTTCTTGGTTCCCAGAAGTTTATGCAATGTCTTTGTCATTTAAGTCACTATTAGTTTGCTATATTATTATTTCCACCTGAAGGTATCTTAATTGATAGACATGTAATTAGTAATGCCTGTGAGAATGGATGTGACTTGAGAGGGAGGAAGTAAGAAAAAGGCGCAGCCTGGAGAGAGATCCATATTTAGGAAATGAAAGCTTCACCCTAATTAAACTTTAAGGATTTTCATTAGAAAGCTACATAGAAAACTTGTTTCAATCCTGAACTTGTTTACACACACACACACACACACACACACACACACACACACCCCTACACCTCCCTCCTCATACTACATTTTCCAGAGAGCATATGTTTCAAACAAAAGGTCAAAAGGGAGATCGGTTTCAGTTGGGAGCTACAGGAAGGTGATTATTCTTCTAATGTGCTTTGCTTCCTGTTGCTAAAACGGAGTCCCTTCAAATGAGATTGTTTGCTAAGTGAGGCGTCTCCATCCTTGTTCTCCCTAGGATAAATCAAAGAGCTGGAGGAATCGTTCTGAGGTTCCTCACTGTGATGGATGAGCAGCTCTATTTAGTCCCCGTGGCCAGTGGCCTACCACCAGAGAGGCCACAGGCTGCAGCAAGGAGCTGACTCAGGGTAGGGAGAAAGTGGCTTGGATCTCTGACAGAAGTAAGCAGTGTCCAATTCCGCCTGGGGCGGGGGTTGGGGGGAGGAAGGGAGGGAGAGGTCATGGCAAAGAAAGCCGTATCTATTCCACTGGGCAATTAATGCCATTATTTTTCTTGAAAAAGCATTTTCTCTTAAGCCAATGAGGGTGATTTAGCCCACATCGTGACAGAAAGTACTAATGACTGCTAATGGATACATTCTTTTAATAAATGAAGAGGCACAAGAAAATTGCCCGATATTAAACAGAGTCCCACGTGTCTTATCTGAGTCTATAATGGCCCTATCAAGTGACCTAAGTGAGAGAAATATGACTCTTCAGGGGTTAAAGGAATCTATTTTTCCTTAGTGCAATATAAATTCACTGCAGGGAAGAACAGTAATTCATTGGTCTATCCTAGGAAATGTTTAAAAGGGGGCGGGGGGAGATATCTCAAGTTAAATGATGCATTTCCGATTGGTAGCAAAGAAAAGATGAGATAGAGCCTCTGTGCACTGTGGATTTATGTAAATAGTCTACAGCCTGAAAATAGAGCTTAAAGTTCTGTTGGGTCTCTGACTCTGGGAATTTTCAGCCAAGAAGTCAAAGAGCCTGTGTAATTTGTTGTGAATGTTATTCTTTTTTTTTTTTTTTTCAGTATCTTCCAGGGTATTTTTTTGTTTGTTGGTTTGTTGGTTTTAAATTCTATTAATGGAAATGTTCCTCAAGATTCAAGTAATTGTCAGTACTTTAGTCTTGGAGGCAATGCTAAAATTTATAATGAATTCTAATAAATTAATAAGAAAAAGAAATCTAGAGGAGAATGGCCTGGATCTAGATGGCAGCATAGGAAAACACCTACACTGTTGCCTCGCACAACAATTTCAAAACTTCAACTAAAAGACAGAACCGACATCATCCAGAACTACAGGAAAGCTGGCTGAGTGAAAATTCTACAATTAGAAGGAAAGAGAGGGGCTCACAGAGACCCAGAGGAGCTGCAAAAAGCTGAGGTACGGAGATGCGTGCGTGGAGAGAGCGGGTGCTGGAGAACCTGGCTCACTTTCTCTGGTGGGAGGAAGACGGAGACTCTCAATGGCATTGAACCCCTTATCCTATGACACTAAACCCCAGATCCAGCCGAAACTCATACGGAGAGAGTTTGGACTGTGAAAAGGGAGAAGTGCACAGAAATTTAGGGGAGTTGCAAAAGATCAGAAGTCTGGTGGCGCACAAGGCACTGAGCGCAGAGGACCGACTGCTGATTATGCCACTGGCTTTCATGAGTGGGCGGGAGACAGACCCTCCTAACTGTGCCACTTCTAACTCCACTAAACCACAGTTTCAGGCAAAACCCTGGGGACCCAGACTCATATGGTACCGGAGAGCAGGGGAGCCGGAGGGGCAGCAGTCTAGAGACACTGCGAGATAGCGAGAGTGCACGTGCACAGGGACCTCTCCAGCAATTACCCAGTCACGTGAGACTCAGGGGCCATGGAGAGCAGGGCCCACTGGAAGGCAAGGCGGTCCTTCAAGCCCTGAGACTCCACCCAACCCAAGCTCAACAGAGAGGCTTTTGCAAGTCTTGTATCATAAGGCTGAATCCAACACAGAAGTTCTTCGGGCATAGTGAAAATGCCGAGACAAGTGAAGAGATCACAAACAAAAGAAATGGAGGAAAACAAATGACGTTCAAAATCACGGTTATAAGGTTTTTCAAGAATATCCTAGAAAAGTTGGATAAAGTTAGCAAGTCCCAAGAGGAGATGAAAAAGAACAAATTAGAGATGGAAAAAATCCAACTAGAGATGGAAAAAGACCAACTAGAAATTAGACATACACTGACTGAAATAAAAATATTATACAGAGACCTAACAGCAGACTAGAGGAAGGCAAGAATCAAGTCAAAAATTTGAAATATAAAGAATCAGAAAAACACTCAACTGGAAAAGCAAGAAGAGAAAAGAATCCAAAAATGTGAAGATAATGTAAGGAGCTTCTGGGACAGCTTCAAGCGTACCATCAGAATTGTGGGGGTGCCAGAAGAAGAGAGAGAGCAAGATACTGAAAATCTACTTAAAGAAATAATGACTGAAAACTTCCCACATCTGGCAAAAGAAATAGACTTACAAGTCCAGGAAACACACAGAACCCCATATAAAAGGAATCCAAAGAGGACTACACCAAGACACATCATAATTAAAACAACAAGAGCAAAAGACAAAAAGAGAATATTAAAAGCAGCAAGAGAAAAACAGTTCATTACCTACAAGGGAGCACCCATATGACTGTCGGCTGATTTCTCATCAGAAACAATGCAAGCCAGATGGGAATGGCAAGAAATATTGAATGTGATGAATAGCAAGAACCTACAACCAAGAATACTCTATCCAGCAAAGCTATCATTCAGAATTGAAGGACAGATAAAGAGCTTCACAGATAAGAAAAAGCTAAAGGAGTTCATCAATGCCAAACCAGTGTTATATGAAATGCTGAAGGGTACTCCTTTAGAAGAGGAAGAAGAAAAAGGTAAAAGACAAAAAATTATGAACAACAAATATGTATCTATCAACAAGTGGATCTAAAAATTAAGAGAATTAAAAATTTGATCAACAGAATAAAATGGTGAATATAATAGAATCAGGAGCACAGAAAGGGAGTGGACTGATAATTCTCAGCGGGAAAGGGGTGAGGGGTGTATAGGAAGAGACTGGACAAAAATCATACACCTTTGGATGAGGTCAACAGGAGGGAGATACGGGTAGAGGGAGGGATGGGAGCTGGGTGGAGGGGAGCTATGGAGGGGAAAAAAGAAAAACAAATGTAATAATCTGAATAATAAAATTTAAAAATAAAATTTAAAATAAAAATTAAAAAAATTTTTGTGAGCCATGAAAAAAAAAGAAAGAAAAAGAAATCTAAAAGAAAAACAAACAAAAGATATGAACCAGAGACTCAAAGAATATGATAATCATCTAAATAATCATATAAAAAGATGAATGTTCTATATTGTCATCTTCTTCAGCTTGCTGTTTTTGATCCAACGCAATCCATGGCACTGTGTGTAGCAACATTCATTTTCATTGCTTTGATAATGTTTCATTGGGTATTTCACAATTTCATTCTCCCTACAATACATGTAGCATGCCACCTATATTTATAAAGCTCAAGAATGTAAATAGAATGTGAAAATAAATACCTAAAAGAATAAATATATACATACCTAATAGAACTATGTAAAAAAGCGACGTAATGATAGAAACTTTCAATATACTATTTTTGGGGGGAGAGGGAGAGATTGACATAGGGATGGGTTGGGAGAATGTATCATTTATCTATTATTGCATAACACACCACCCCAAAACTTAGTGGCTTAAAACAAAACCTAATTA
>PVJN01013597.1:0-22784 GCA_004026805.1 Lasiurus borealis
AGCGCCCGGAGGATTTATGACTTTTATTACACTCTCGCGCTGCTGGAGAAGTGGAGTTTTAAGCAACACACAATTACATCTGTATTGCTTTTTGGAGAAGGGCCAGGGACTCGACACATCCTTTCCTCTGCATCTTTGGATACTTGTTGCTGAAAGCAGCCTCCACAGAGAGCAGTCCCCCGTTTCCCCCCAAAAGTTGCGGGGTGACCACCTGGAAATGGCAGGGCCTCCCCCCAGGGTTTTACGGACGATGCTTCGGACTGGGCTTTGCCACAGCCCCACTGGCTGCTGGTCTCCGGCCTCCCTCAGCAGGTGGCCACTTTTCCCGGTGTTTCTCCCTCATGGGCATCATTTGAGGATGGATTTCCCATCGCCCCCCCCCCCAGCTCTCCTCCCCGAGCTGTGCGGCCTCAGAGCCACAGCCGGTGTCAGACAAAGGCCGAACGACCTTCTCTGGAACCAGGACTAGGACAGGGCCAGGCGCCTCTCCACTCCCTTTCTCGTCTCTGTCCCTTTAAATAAGCATCTTAAGAAATAATCTCCTGCGAACAGAAACTGCTTCCTGCTGGAAAATGCCACGCTGCCCACCTCCCCGGCTCTCTCCAAGCCAATCGCCGGGCTGCCTGGCGGCCCTGTGCCTGCCCTTGGCCCTGGCTGGGCGGGTGGGGGTGGGGGGGCCCATGGAGAGGGGCTGCTTGAATGCTGGGGACCCTGCCCACCTGGGCGGCAGCTGACCAGCCCTGACCGCGAGTTCCCAAGGGGCTTGCGAATGCAGCCCCGCACCTTCTCCCTGCAGCCGTTCCCCAAAGGAGGGGGGGAGGCGGGGTTTGCATCACCCCCATTTCCTCTGTGCTTCCCAGGCCCCGCCACCCTCGTCACCATTAGACACCAGGATGGACTTCTCCGTCCTCTCTCCTCCAAGGAAGTGAAGCGATGGGTCCGAGTGCCATTAACCGCTTTCCAGAAGCTTCCTTTGCCTCTAAGGGAGGAGGCCTCCTGGGGGGGCAGTGCCCACCCTCCTGAGCCCCTGGTCCAGGCCCAGCCCACCTCGGGCCCCTCCGCGGCCTCCTGGCGGGGAGGCCTGGGAAGCATTTCCCCGCTAATTTCACGTTTCCCTCCCCGGCAGCAGGCAGCACAGCCCTGGCTGTCACTGTCACTAAGGCTGCGGTTTGGTGATGTCTCCGCTTGGAAATGTGACCCCTGCGCCTCCGACAGGGAGCCCTCCCTGCTCTGCCCCTGGGAGGCCCCGTCTCCGCCGGGAAGTCAGGGTTTCTGGGGGGCAGGGGGGAGAGGGAGAGAGACCACAGTAAGAAAGGCCAGGAGGGTCCCCACCAGCACCCCACAGTCTCTCCACACCCCTTTCCTGGGACCGCACTCTGCATGAGCCCTGGGTCTGTGGCTGTTAATACAACCCCGTCTGTCTTTAACTCCTCCGGGAAGCGTAACCACAGACACTCACTCCCCAAAACGCCTCAGAATTTGTTTTGTTTGGGGGTGTCTGTCCTCTTCCTCTCGGTCTGCACCCCTCCCCCACTCCACCCCCCTATTTTCCCTGGCTGAGCGGTAATCCCCGGCCCAGCGGCCCCAGATCCTGGAGCTCAAATCCATTTATCCCGGGGTGCCGAGGAGGCCCAGGCCTGGGGCCTTCGTGACAGACTGGAGGGCAGGAATGAGGCCGTTTCTGGGGGCCCAGGCTCTGCGCCCCTTTTCGGAGCCAGACTGCAGGGGTTTCAGGGTTCAAGCCCAGGTGCCCCACCTCTGCACCTCTGCCGGGCTGCTCGCTGCTCCTGCTCGCAGTTCTGGGTGCTTTGCGTTTGTTTTTCTGTTTTTGTTCATTTGGGGGGCAGGGGGAGCTGTGGGCTGGGCTCTGCACCCGGGCTGGGGGCGTCAGAGCGATTGTCTCCTGTCTCCGGTGCAGAGCGGGGAGCGGCCTGCAGGCCCTGGGTGGGCATTCAGGCAGCCCCAGCCCCAAGGGTAATTCCCGCTTTAGCTTCTGCGTAGCCGCTCCTGCTTGGGATCCGGGGTTCTGGCCTGGCCTCTCCCTGCTCCCCTCTCACTCCTCCCCCCCTCCCCCACCAGGCCTACATTCTGCCAGGTTCCTTTGATCCGCAGACCGAGCCCTGAAAACTCATCTCGTCCATTTGCACTCTGCCTGATTTTTCGTTGGTTTTTGTTTTGGTTTTGGTTTTTCTGGAGCACATCTCCCGGCGTCTCCTCCCGCCCCTGGTGGGTTCTGCGCCTCTTCCCTCGCCTCCCTCCCTGGTGTCGCCTGGGCTGGGGGCGCGGAGGATACAAAATGGCCAAGTGCAGGGGAGTCAGGCAGCCCGGCGCCCAGAAAGGAGCTGGAGGTTTGCAACAGACGCAGCAGCGAAGGAAGAATAAGAACGGCGTTTGGGGTGAAGTGGGCCAGTGTGTGTGTGTGTGTGTGTGTGTGTGTGTGTGAGTGAGTGAGAGATTTTCTCTGTGTGCAGACTCAGAGGCATTTGCGGTCTCTGCGGGAAGTGAGTTCACCTCTCCCGCCAGAGGGTCCTCCTGGGGGCCCCATCCTCCCCGTCTGGAGCCACCTTTCCCGAACCGCCTGCGTCCGGGAGAAGGGACTGGGCCTTCCGACAAAGACCAGATAAAGTTTGCCAAACCGACTCTTTTTTCTTTCCCCCACACCCTTTCCCCGCCAAGCGGGAGCCCCTCCAGCAAGGGCAGTGCAGGCAGGGGCAGCGCTCCCTGGAGGGGCGATGCCGGGGCGCCTGCCCGCGGGAGCCTGTGGCCTCCGGTGGCTCTCCAGGCCGGACCTGCCATGATGTATCGGTTTCAACGAGTCATCATCTGGGCGCTGGTTAGGTGGGGCCCACACAGCCTGATCATCAGTGCGGGGCCGGGGGAGGGCTGCCTGTGCAGGCGGGGGGCACAGCGAACGTGAAAGCTAGCGGCTCTCAGGGGATGGAGTTTGGGAAAGAGGCCGAGAACACGCACACACGCACCCGCACACACGCCTGCTCCCGGGCCATCAAAAAATACCGTGCTACCGACAGGGACCCGCACCGTGCCCAGCTCTCCTGGGTGCGGAGCTGCGCTCAGCAGCACAGTTCATTTGGAATGCCACCTTAGCTGGGGAGGTGCCCAGAGACTCCATTTTCCCGGTTGCATCCCTCCTCCTGTATTTGCTTGATTTCCTGACGCCTCCCTACTCCTTCCCTGTCCCTTCTCTATTGTCCGGCTTTGCTCGGTGGCCCCACTGACTTCCGGGACCCTCCGGTCTCTCCGCTCTCCATTTGCTTCCTCTCTCTCCCTCCTTACGGGCCGGGAGAGGAAAAGAAAAACACAGGAGGGGATTTCCGCGCGGCTCCTCGCTAAGTATTATTAATTACTCGACAAGGCAGCCGCCTCCACTAATAACAAAGTTGTAAATTACCACCGACTTCAGAGATTCCCCATTTGTCAGCTCTGATTGATTTGATTCAGATCCCGCTCTTTGAGATCATTGGAGCCGCCGCTGACAGTCAGCTCCACTCCTCGCCCCTCACCCCTCGCCCCTGCTGGACCTGCCCCGCCGCTCCCTTCCCCGGCGCCCGCCCGCCCGGCCGCCGTGAACTTCTGCTTTCGGTCCGGAGGCCCCGGCCGGGCGGCGGGAGGCAGGCGCAGTCCCCGGCGTCCCCGCCCGCCAGAGCCGCCGCTGGCAGAGCGGCCGGGCGCGGGCCGTGAAAACACGGAGGGCACATTACTTGCGAGGAAAGAACCGGGGCCATCAGTCCCCGGTCTCCTGACTCATCTCCTCCGATTCAAGGCCACAGGAGTGCGTTTTTTCCTCCTCAACCCAGGCCCAGCCCTGTCTCTCCCGGGCCTGCACCTTCGCAGCGGGAGATGGGCTTACCGGCGGCAGGTAGGGAGGGAATGGTGTGGGGCCCGGAGCTCCGGCAACGGGGGACCCTGAGGGAGAGCCCCCATTGGGGGGAGGGGTGCTGTGTCCCTAAGGTCCTTCCCCCACCGTCAAGTCCAGAATGCAATTTTTGCCGCCATCGATGCCCGCTGCCTCCCGTACCTCTGGAGTTTTCATCTTAATTATGTTATTAAGTGAAGTACTCCGCCGTCGGGGGATTGACCATGATGGATGACGTCTGCCTGGGAGCGGATCGATCGGGAATATCGCTACTATCCGCTGTCGATATTTTCGGGCGGCTCGGCGGGGTCTGGAACCCGCCCTGCTGGGCGAGTTAAAGGCGTTCTTCCCTCAGACCAGCCCGCCCCCCTCCCCCGGAGTGAAAGGGTTTAAATGTTAAACCCCAGTCCCCGTTCGGATGAGTAGAGGAAACAGCAGAGTCGGGTTTTGTGTTTTGTTTTGTTTTGAGGGAAAGGGGGGACCTTTGCAGGTCGCTGGGGAGGGAGGGCTTCCTCCCTGCTGGACCAGGGACCCCGTTTTGGGGGGCGGCAGGCAGACTGTTGTTCGGAGCAGATGTCCGGCTGTCTGCCCGTCTTCCCGGGCCGTGTCCCTCACCTGCCGGCCCCCGCGCAGGTGGAGGAGGTGCGGGGCCTTTTGTCTCACACTGAGGGCCTCCCCCCGCCCCCGGCGGGGCCTCTCTCCACCCGGCGGGGCGGCCGGGGTCACGGGACGGGAGGGAGCGCCGGGGAGGCCGAGCCTGGAGCCCAGCTGCCCGGGCACTGGCCTGGCCGTCCTGCCCCGACCCTGGCACGTCAGGCCCCAAGCTCCCTGCTCCGCTGCCCGGGCCGCCGGTCAGGCAAGAGCTGGGCATCGCGAGGGAGGCTCCCACCCGGGGCCTGGGCCCCCACAGCGCAGGGCCACCTGCTCAGGGCCACACTGGGGGGGGTGGGCACTGGCCACCGGGGGCAGGGAGGGTGCCTGGGTCTGACCCCAGCCCCTCCCCAAACCTCACCCAGACACAGCACGCACCCGCCTGCCACCTGCCCGCCGGCTCCCAGCCGTGGCTCTCAGGTTTGGGACCCCCTCCCAGGTCCGGGCCAAGGGTGCCCGGTAAGCACTCAGTCAGTGCCGCGTTGTTGCCGTGGGCACAGCTGGTCTCTCTAGGGGCCCCTCGCCCGGGTGAAACGGAGGAGCCCAGGTGCCGGTCCAGGCCCAGGCCTCCGACCCCAAGGCACTGTGGCCCTGGCCGACCCTGCCGGCAGTACCGTCCTGAGAGCGGGCAGCGGGCCCACACTTTAACACAGCGACAGGGGACCTTAAGCCCAAGCGTTAGGGCTCGGTGGATAGAGCGTCGGCCTGCGGACTCAAGGGTCCTGGGTTCAATTCCCAGTCAGGGCCCAGGCCCAGGTGTGGCTCCATCCCCAGGGGAGGGCGTGCAGGAGGCGGCCAGCCCATGATTCTCTCTCATCGTGGATGTTTCTCTCCCTCTCCCTTCCTGTCTGAAATCAGTAAAAATGTATGTTTTTAAAAAGGGGACCTTTTGTGAGAAAAGGCGTGTGCTGGAGGGGTGGGGGCAGGGCAGGCCGGGTAGCCGCTGAGCCAGGAGCATCTGAACCTCCAGTTCACCCGGAAATGGTTATTTGGAGAAGCCTTACCCGGCCTGGGCCGAGGGGTACCGGGTGGGGAGACAGAGCCGCCAAAAACTACAGGCGCCAAGTTCAAGGCCAGCGAGCCGGTCTGAGCTCCCCCCGCCTCCAAAAATCAGCAAAACCCCACCTTGGAGATTCTTCTCATCAACAACTGTCAGGGCTCCTGTTAGTGTGTTAGCAGCCGAACGACTCTCAGCGCCCAGGCCCCCGGGGCGCCCGAGGCCACGCCCAGGCCGGGCCACCTGCTGCGCGGCCCGGGGGGGGAGGGGGGCTGTCCTCCTCCCCACCCCCCCCCGGCGGAGGGACCCTCTCAGAAAGGGACCCCTTTAAACATGACCGCCGTCTCGCCGTGCAGCCCATCCCGTGCCTCTGTCTTTCCCGTCATTTGTGGGCGCGAGGGGGGCCCGCGTTGTGCGGGCTGCGCCCACACCGGGCCGCCTGTGGAGCCGGTGGGTCTGAGCGGGGAAGGAGCCCGCGGCCCGGAGGCAGATGGGCGCCCGGGGGCGGGAGGGCGGGCCTGGAAGGAGCTGGTTCGCAGGCCCCCACCCTCTCCCTCGTGCGCCTCCGCGCTCGGCCTTTGGGGACCGGGCCCTTGGCTCCCGCGGCCGGTGTCCCTGCGCCCGCCGCCGGCTCCGCGCTCCTGGGCGCCCGGAGGAGGCTGGTGCCGGGGCGGGGCGGCTGGTCCCTTCCAGCCACGGTCCCCGCGCCCGTTCACAAAGCCCCGCTCCGAGCAGGCGACACGCACCCCGCGGAGGGGAGCTGATCTCGGCTCCTGGGCGTCGGGCTGGAAGGAAACTCGTTTGGGCGAACAGCCGGGCTTCCAGGCTCAATGCGGGGCCCGCCCCGCCGCTCCCGGCCCCCGCCGCCCGCGCTCCGCTCCCCGGTGCAAAGGGCCGCGGGCGGGGAAGGCCCTCCTCGCCGCGCCGGGCAGAGCGGACTGCGGGCGGCCGGGCGGCCTGGACCCGGGTAGGAACCGCGAAACCTCCCGACCCCTAAGTAGGCTGGTCCTGGGTGAGGGCGCCCGGGAGTTCGGATCCGGATCCGCAGGGACGGTTGCGCCCAAATCAAACGCTGGGCCCACCGGACGGTCACGGGCGCGTGTACACGCGTGTGCACGGCCGCGGGCGGGGCTGGAGCCTTCGCAGGTCGCAATGCACCCCAACACCCCCCTAGGGTGACTACTGGTCCCCTCCTCCTTCCAAAGGGCCTGGGTTCCCCCCAAAGCCTTTAATGTAAAGGAAGCGTTTTTCCGGAGTTTGATTCTTTCCAAAGAAGAGTTCTCCCGTTAACTAGCTGTAAACACAATTAATAGTTATTAAATGCACAAAAACAGCCACCAAAAAAAGCTGTGCGGCCTTTAAAAGGGATCGGTTTCTCTCTAGTTCACTCTCTCCAGCGTGGAAAAATCTCGTGAAATCTGCAAACATCCTGATTAGATTATTGGGCCTGATTATGTGCCCCCCCAATGACATTCCTCCCTCCCCCTCCTCTGCCTCTCCCGCTCGGCTCCTCTCTGATCCGGCGTCATTAGCAACGCCCGCCGGCTACATGTTTGGCACCAGGGGAACACGGGACGCGGTTGTAATACAAACTCCGCGCCGCGCGCTGCGTCTTGCGGTAGGAAGTGTAATAGCAATAAAAGTCATTTTTCATCTCCAGGCGTTATTGGGGGGTGGAAATCTGAACGTGCGAAGAGACGGGGTGAAGGAGATAAAAGTGAAGGCAGGGAGGAAGAGGAGGAGTGAGAGGGAGGGAAGGAGGGGGAGAGGGTGAAACCTTCCCGGTTAGAGACTCCCCCAAACGGGAGACGTGTAGGCACAAGCTCAGGCTCTGCCCGCTCTCCGCTTTGTCTCTGCCTCCCTCTCCGCTGAGGCCAGGACTCCCCAGCCCCGTGTCTCCCGCAGCTCCCCGTCCACACAGGTCCCTTCCAGCCACAAAGCCCAGGACCCCCCACCACCACCACCACCAGGGGCCCGGCCGCCCCGCCTCACTTGGCTGGGGTGAGGGGTCCACATTCAGTCCCTGCAGGAAATTGAGGCCTCCGTTCTATTTGCTCTCTCTCTCTCTCTCTCTCTCTCTCTCTCTGCCCCCCTCTCTTCCTCCCTCCCCCTCCCAGCCTGATGGAGAAGAGACAAACCACGGGAACGTGAACCTGGCTCTTTGGGGCGCAGCCTGTTGTTGCTGAGCGGAGGCAGGAGGGGCCTGGGTCTGAGCCGGCGCTGCGGGACCCCCGCCTCGCTGTACCCCCTCCCAGCTCGTCCGCATTACAGGGGATCCCCCGGCCCTTCAGACAAACGACGCCCTCAGAACTACATTCGAAAAAGATTCTCTGCGCCCTCCCCCCAAAAAGCACCCCCCCAACACGCGAACCCTCACGGGGCCACAGGCTTTGCTGTCTGTCCGGGGTTCAGACTCGGGTCTCACGGGCCTTGGGCGTCTGTGCAGAGACCTCGGGGTGGGGTTTGCTTTACTCGCGGCCCGCGCTCTGGGGGCGCGTTTTCGGGGGAGAGAAGCAGGGACGCCGAGCGCTGGTTGGGGTTCTGCCTGGACTTTCAGTTCAGGGGCTTCAGGGCGTCGGGAGAGAGCGGGGCGCCCGCCCAGCCGTGGCGCCTCGCGGGGAAACACGCACCGGGGGCGCCTCGGTAGCTCCTGCGGCCGCCCCCCCCCCCCCGGCGAGGCGTGCGCAGGCCCCGTTTGGGGGTCATTTCGCCCGCAGAGCCGAAGGCGGGGGGTGGGGGGCAGCCTGGCCTCCGGGCAGGGCAGCAGGACGTCTCCTGGCGGGTGAGCGGGTTTCGGGGCGCCCTCGGTGGAAAGAGGGGGACAGATATTTGCCTGGGCCCCGCCGAGTGGCCCGACCCGGCTGCGCGAGCCACACCCGGGAGACACGTCCCCTCTCCCCGCGGCCGCGCGGCCCCTCCGCTCGGCCCCGCAGGCAGACCCTGCGCCGGTGCGGGCGCCGCGGGAAGAAGGGGGGCGCCGACGCCGCCCTCCGGGTTTGGGGCGCCGGCCCCGGGCTGGGCGGTCAGGCTGGGCGGCCTGGCGTGCAACCCCCGCTTCCGCAGCGAGGTGGCGCTCCAGGGCACGGCAGCGCGGCGGCCACCCAGCGCGGCGCCGCTTCCCACGCCCAGGCGAGCGCTCGGGGGGCGCTCGGAGCTCGGGGGGCGCTCGGGGCGCGGGGGGCACGGCCGGGGCGGCGGAGGCTGCGGCTGCGGGAGCGGCGGAGGCGGAGGCGGAGGCGGGCGCGCTCCGCGCGGGGACTCGCGGGAATCTGCGAGGTTCCAGCGCGTTGGGACCAGGGCGGTGCTGATAAGGGGGCGCGGGGCCCCCTCTTCCGGGGCCTGGAGTGCGGGCATCAGACTCCACACTAGCGCGGAGGGCCGGGCCCAGGCACCCCGAGGCGGTCCCCAAGCCGTGCACCCCCTGCTCCAACCCTTCGCTCCTGTTTTTAATTTTCTTTTCTTTTCTACCTTTTTCTGTTTAAAGAGGGAAAAGGCCGTCCCACACCAGGCGGGTTTCTAACTTGGTGGGGCCCCTTTCCCTTCCCGTAAACTCATCCTTTCTGTTCTCCTCTCTCTCCTTTTCTTGTCTTTGTGGCCCACGCCCGGAGCGGGTTCTAGGGGGGGGGGGGAAGAGGAGGAGGAGGAGGAGGCAGAGGAGGGGGAGGGAGGGCATTAGCTTCAGCCCTGAGACCCCGCGCTGGGCTGGGCCTGGGGCAGCAAAACTGATGAGGGGCCACTTGCGCGGGTCCACGCTTTCGCTTGCGGGGGGGCGCCCCCTCCGGGCCCGCGGCCTTTGGAACAGCAGGAGCCCCACAATCTCCCTGCGGCCCCGGGGCCCTGGGTGGAGCGCGGGCTGCAGGCTGGGCTCCGTTCCGCAGTTTCCCTGACCCGGGGTGCGGGGGCGGCTTGGCCCGGACCCGGATGGAGCTGGAGGCTTTGCTGCGCCCATTGATGCCGCGTCCCCCTCCCCATTGCCGCCCCCTCACCCTCCCGGAGGTTTTCCGGGAAAAGGCAAGCATGCCCGCCCGTTTAGGGGTCTTCGGGAAGCGGCTCAGGCCCCCAGAAACGCTAACGGGGGGATTGCAGGCACGATCTGCAGTCGCTTCCAATCCCTCGGAGCGTTTCCGGGTCCCTGATGAGAAGTGACCGGGGAGCAAGGGAGCGGGCAGCTGTGAGAGGCGGGCAGCGGGGGAGGGGGCGCTGGGCTTGGAGGGTGGCCCGTCCTGGTGCCCTGGGTGACAGCTTAGTGGGGGCAGGTCCCCAGGTAGCCCAGCGCGCCCCAACCTCTCTGGCGGCGCCCCAGGGAAGCATCTCCAACATCCTGACGCCCCCCCCCCCCCATACACACAGTTCTCGAGGCTCAGAGCCAGCGCCTGTCCACGGGGGAGGCCTCGAGGCCATGAACTTGGTCTGAACAAGCTTCCCAGGAGCATGGCCTCCGAGAGCGAGGAATAAAGAGCGGGGGGACCGGGCGGACGGAGGGAGGAGTCAGAACAAGTGGCTAAAAAGTGCTGTGAGGGGCAGAGAGAGAAAGTTTCAGAACTCGGGCGGAACTGAGGCACCCGCACGCACGTCAGAATGTGCACGTCTGTGAGGCCGGGACCGTAAGAAATGCAGACTGTTAATGACCCACCTTCCAGTGGCCCAGCCCCCCTAAACATAAGCCGCCCCGCCCTGCGGTGTGTGGTGTGCCCCACGAGGCCGCCCTGACGTAGGCGAAGCCGAGAACTGAGCTCCGCGGGGGTATGTGTGTGTGTGCCTGGCCCAGTGCCCCCAGCGCTCAGCACAGTTGGGGCCTCAGGGCTGACCCCAGGCTGCAATCTATCGGGTCCGCTCCCCGCGGGGGGCCAGCCTGCAGGGGTGGGGCGCCCCATCTTACTCTCCCCCCCACCTTTGGAAGTGGCGCGGCAAGGGCAGGGGTCGCAGAAAGATGTCCTTCCCAGGGTCTCTGTGACAGCAGGTGGCCCTGGTCCGGAGGGGGAGCCCTGGTCTGGAGGGGGAACGGGGGGGGGGGGGGGCTGGGCAGCATGGAGGTGTGACGAGGGGGGTCCCCGTGGGCACCTGCCCCGCTCGCTCTCGCTCTCAGAGCTCAGATGTGGCTGAGGAGGCAGCTGCTCTGAAATGCACTCGGTGCCCCTCCCCAGTGGCTGGGGGTGAGCCTGGACCTAGGAGCCCAGAGTCAGGGTTCGACCCCCTCAGGGCACGCGCCTGGGGGCTCATCACAGCGGGGTTCAGTCAGCGATTCTCTCATTCTGTCCCTCCCTCCCTGGAATCTGTGCGACGTTTAAAGGTTAAACAATAAAACTGCCGCCCTTTGCCGGAGGTCTCGCCCCCACAGTTGAGGTCAGGGCGGAGCCAGACGTGGGGGGCAGTGTCTCCGGCGCCTGCAGCCCCACGCGGCACCTCAGGGTCCCCGGAGGCGAGCGCCCAGCGACAGGTCCTGCCCCTGCCCTCCCGCTTCATTTCCGGGTCCACAGGAAAGGGGGCACCTCCAGCCTCCTCTCCTCCTCGCATAGAGAGCAGCCCGTGGAAGGCGGGGAGCCCGGGCTGGTTTGGGGGCGCTCCAGCTGGCGGCTCTGCGGACGGTCTGGTCTGAGCTTGAAATTCGCAGGGGCTGGAAGACCGGATTGGGAGGCAGAGTCTGTGTGTTGGGGGGGCACGCCCTCCCCGGGGACGATCATAGCGACTTGGGGACACTGGGCCTGCAAAGCCCCCATTCCCCGGGCCTGGGGCGGGGTGCCAACCCTGCCGCCCCGCCCGGGGCCCCACGTCCCAGGCCGGGCATCCAGGCGCGGGGCCGGCAGCCGGGGTGCAGGTGGGCAGAGGGGGGGCAGCGTCAGTTCCCCGCGGGCGCAGGGAGCCGGGGCCGGAGCCCCAGCGTTTCCAGGAAGCAGGCCGCTGGCGCTGCCGGTGGAAGGGAAGGGGGGAGAGTGGGGGGCAGTAGGTGGGGAGCAGCATTTCAGGGGCCAACCTCTGAGGGCGCCCCAGCCCCCAGCCCGGCCTCCACCCGCGCCTCCGGGATGAGCCCGCCCTCGCTCCCGGGCCCTCGCCCTGAAACGTGGCAGGACTTTCCAAACTCGTCCCCGAGGGCGCCCCGAAACCCGCCAGGAAAGTCAGGCGCTGGGTCTGGACGGAGGATCAGCCCCTCCCAGGCTTTGGGGTGCCCGGGCTCCCCGAGGGTTGCGGTTAGAGGGCTCCCCCAGGCTACAGGTGTGTCGGTGACGGTAAACCCCGCGCCCAGGGCTCAGGGGTGCGCCCCCCACCCCCGCTGTTGGTTTCTCTCTCCCTCCCTCCCCCCTCCCTCCCCGCCCCCCGCTTCCCCGCCCCCCGGCCTCCCCGCTGCGAGGCTGGGGCTGCTCAGTGACCTCACCTCGGAGCCCGCGGCCTCCCGCCCCGTCCCGGCCCCGGGCCCCGGGCGGAGATTGACAGGTGCCGCTCAGGGACCCCGCCTTCCAGGTGTCGGGTCCCAGCCTCACCCTCCAGCCGCCCCTGCCCCCTCCCTCCCCCCATTGCCCCCCACCCCGCCTCCCGGTTCCCGCTCCCTCTGGGCTCCGCCTCTGCGCTCGGCGGCCGCTGGAGGGGCGCGCGGGGCGGGGGGCGCGAACCTGCCCGCCGCCTGCCCGAGGCCCGGCCCGGGGCGCGCGCGCGTTTTCGGGGTTCGGCGTAGCCCCTGGGCTCCCTGCCGCCCCCTCCCGCCCCCACCGCGCGCATCGGGCGACAGACGCCGAGACCGGCCTGCCGTCTGTCCCGGCCCGCGTTCGGCCACGGAGCCGGCGCGGCGGCGCGGGGAGAGGTGCCCGGCTCCCGCTCCCGCACCGGCCCGCACCCCGGCACTTCCCGCCCGTTCCCCTCCCGGGCGCCGCTCGGAGGCAGGGAAAGGGGCGCCCGCAGCGGGGCTCGGGGCTGCGGGAGCTCAAACCCACTCGGGCTCGCGGGGAGGGGGTCACAGGCTTAGACGCCTTCAAAGCCACGGCGCCGCTCCCCTCTCTCTGGTTCTCAAAGGGCGTCTGTGCTCAGCGGCGCGCGCGCCGGAGCCTCGCACGCGGGACACGATGTTCCTCGCGGAGCGCCCCGCGCGCGCGGGGAGACCCGTTCCGAGGCCGGGCTTGAGGGGCCGGTCCCCGGGGCGCCGGCCCGGGCTTGGGGGACACGTGGTCAGGGGGACGCGGCCTGTGGGTAGGAGATGCGCGTCCTCCGGGCGCCGCACCGGCCCGGCCGCCGCCACGCAGGGCCCGCGGCTGCCCGGGCGGTAACGTGGCGATTGTGGCGGGTCCGTGACCCATAAAGCGCGGGTGGCGCCGGCTTTGGTCTGTGATTATGCAAAGCGCTTCCCAGAAAGACCTGCCATGCGATCTAATGGCCGCGGCCGCGCGGAGGGAGCGGGAGGGCGAGAGGCGCGGCGCCGGAGCGCGGAGAGACGGGGGTGCGCACAGGCCGCCCCCCGGGAATTAAAGCCGCGGTGGGGGCTGCTGGGGTCACCCCGCCCGGCCGCGCGGACACCGGGGCGGGGAGGGCGCGGGCGCAGCCTCCCACCCGCCCGGCCCGGCTCGGAATGAGGGTGAGTCACTTCCCGCCGACGCGGGCGGGTGCGGCTCCGTCCCCGCGGCCCACCTGCTGCCGCTGGAACCCCGAGCCCCAAACCCGGGCTGAGATGGGGGAGGGGCGGGCCGTCTCCCACCGCCCTCGTCGTGTCTAGGAAATGACGGGCGGGAGACATTTAACAAAGCAGGATGGGGGATCCCGGAAAGTGGGGAGGGGTGCGGGGAGGGAAGCGGCCTGAGTGATGGGGGTGGATGGGGGGCAGAGGCCAGAGATGTCAGCGCCGCCCGCTCCCTGCAGCTGAGGCCGCCCGCGCCTCCGCCAGCGTTTGTTTTGGTGAAACGGCCAGGATGTACGGCCGCAGCCCGGCTCCGCGGCCTGACAGCCACCTGGGCGGGCGCGGGCTCCATCCCCAGTGCGGGCCCAGGAGGCAGCGACCGGGCTTCTCTCCCTGCGGTCCCTGTCCCTGTCCCTGTCCCTCCCTCTCCGCAGTCAATGGAAATTACTTTAAACCCTCACAGTAACGCCAGGAACGTGTGAAAGGCCGCAGGAGGAGAGGGGGGAGGTGGGGGGATGGCTCCCCGGTCCAGCCCGGCCGGCCCCCGGGAAAGCGAGCGGCTGCGTCCCCCGCCTGCGCCGGCCCGGCCTCTGGGCCACCGCAGTGACCGGCCAGGCGACGTGGCGGGGTTTTCGGGGGGCTGAGGGGCTGATTAAAAGCGAGAACCATGTAAATATCAAAGTGCCACCGGGAGCCCTGGGAAACTTTGGCGAAGGAAAAGCAAACCCAGAGGCCGCGCTGGGCGGGAGGGAGGCTGGCTGAGCCCGGCGTCCCGCGCTCCGAGGCCCCGTCCGCCCGCGGCCCGGCGCCCGCCTGGAGGGAAGCGCGTCTGGGAGGAGCTGGCGGGACGGCGGCTGCGGGGGAGGACAGGGGCCCGCCAGGGGCCGCGGTTGCGGGTGGGGAGCTTTGGAAAATTTCACCCGATTGAAAGCCGCGCTCGCATCTCAGACTCAGAGCAGTGGGGTCACAGGCGGACTCTGGTCTGGGCGAGTCTGAGGCGGAGGTGGCCACGGGCTGCAGGCCTCTCTCCCTCCCTCTCCCTCCTCCCCGCCCTGGAAGACAGTCCTCAGAGAAGAAGGAACTGCATCACGCCCCTAACCCCCTCCAGCCGGCAGAGGAGTTCGGGGCGCGCTGCCGCGGGGAGATCAGGAAGGACCCGCTCCTGGACCCCAGGTCCCCCTCCTCCCCGGGGCATCGGATATGGAGGGGAATTCCCTTCCTTCCGGTGCTGGCTCCCGGGAAATCTCCACCGCCGCCCGCGGAGTGCAAGCTCTGGGGTACACCGTGTGCGGGCACAGGGCTGCGAGCACCTGCCCCCGAAACTTCAAAAAGGGGGCAGGAAAGTCAGTGTCTCTGGGATGGGCTTCGGGAGAGAACGGGAAAGAAACTGGGGCCCGGGCCAGGGTGGCTCAGTGGTTGAGCATTGACCTAGGAACCAGGGGTCACAGTTGATTGCCGGTCAGGGCACAGGCCGGGGTTGCGGGCTCCATCCCAGGTGCAGGGAGTGTGCAGGAGCAGCTGATCAGTGATTCTCTCTCATGGATGTTTCTCTCTCCCTTCCTCTCTGAGATCAATAATTGCTTTGAAAAAGAAAGAGACCGGGAAGGGCGGGAGGGCGTCTCTGTGAACACAAACCACACCGGGGCTCTGAAAGGGGACGAGGCTGAGTTGATACGAAAAAAAGAAAAAAAGAAAAGGAAGCGACTGGGGCAGCCAGGGCTGGAGGCCCCTTTCCCGGCCCCGGAACTCGTGCGATCGGCCCCGGGGGCCCCTGAAATCCGCCCCCCTGGCGGGGCACCTCTAGAGAAAGGGGGGGTACATTTATCACACTCCCAGCTGTCACGTCTAGCAAACAGGAGGCCTGAATTGCGGCTGGTTCCGAACCCGCGCCCAGGGGAGCGGAGGCCGCGGTGGGAGCCCTCGCTGCGGGCGCCCTGGGCCTGGGCCTACGGGGTCCGCGCACCCGCTCCCGCTCCCTCCCGCACCGGCCGCGCTGGGCAAGCGGGGTTGCTCTGGCTGGTGCCGCACGTCCCCACCTTTGCTTCTCTATTGTCTGCGGTGGGGCAGCCGCCGAGACTTGGGGCGCTGGGAAGGGGCCCCCAGGCTTTGGCGTGCCCGGCGGAGGGGAGCCGGGGCCTGGCGCCCGGGTTGGTCCCGCCAGCCCCGCAGACCTGCCCGGGCTTTGGAGAGGGCGGTCCTGGGGCAGGCCGCCCCCCACTCCCCGCACGGAGGTGCCGGCCCAGCCAGGCAGAGAGGGGCGCGGGCGGGAACGTGGTAAAACTTGAGCCGAGGTGCGAGCCAAGGGGTCCCCCTCGCCGGCTCGAGGCCCCCCGTCCCCCTACCCGGCCTTCATAGGCGGGTTTTGTGCGGTCCCCACGCAGGAGCCTTGAGGGGCTGGAGGGAAAGGGGGCGGCGGGAGGCGAGGCCTCGGCCGTGGGAACGGAGCCGCCTCCGAGCCTGGGCCGCGGGGGTTCGGCCAGTCTGCGCCACGCGGGCCGGGCAGGGCACGCCCGAGGCGGGACGGCCCCGCGCCAGCCAGAGCGACGATCCGCCCCAGCCCCGGGCCCTCCCCGCGGGAGGCAGACTGGCCGGCGGCTCCGGAAGGACATCAGGGTTCCCGGGCCCGAGGGGGAGGGAGAGCCGGGCAACCCCCGCTCTGAACCCAGACCCCGGCGGGTTCTGGGCGCGTGCGGCCCCGGTGGCCGCCGACGGGCAGACACCACTTGCCAGCTGCGGGCTCGGGCTCCCCACCCCGAGAGAGGACGAGCGGCCGCGTTTTAAGCAAAGCAAACCCCGAGCGGCCCGCCGCCCGGCCCGCCTGGGCCCGAGCTCGGAGCCCTGTCCCCGACGGTCCCCACCCCAAACCTGGCCTGGACCCCGCGGGCCCTGCCGGCTGGCCCGAGTCAGGGGAGCAGCCTGCGCCCTCCTGTGCAGCTGCCGGGCCCTGTGGGGGCGCCGGCCATGGAAGGAGGGCGCTGGTGGGCGCGGAGCTGGGCCCTGGAGGCTGCCGGCCCCTTCCCGGCCCCCGTGCCGCCCGCGCGGCCGCCTCAGGACGCAAACGCTCGGCTCTCCGGGCCTGGCAGGGTCTGCGGGGAGAAGGGGGCGATAGGAGGCTCCCCCACACCCCTGCCTCCCGCCGCGTTTCCGCTGGCGCGGGGAGCGGTGATGCCCGCGTGGGGAGCGCCCGCAGCTGCGGGCAGAGGCGGCTCCACTGGGCGCGAGAAGGCGCGGGACCCCCACCCCCACCGGCCCCGTGCCCGCGCGTCTTGGCCTTTTCCGCAACGACTGCCTTTCACTCAGGCCCTGAACGCCCCGGCCAGGCCGCGCCTGTCCTCCCGCGCCGCCGGGACAGGTGCGCGCGGGCTGGGTACGTCCTCTCCGCCGCACCCCGAAGGCGCGCGTTCATTTCGCCTTCGTTTCCGCGGGGCGCGGGCTGGCGGGGGAGCGCTCCCTCCGCGCCCCACGAGGACAGGGTGGTTAGCGCCGCCCGCACCCTCCGCGCGTCCGGCCGCCTGTGGTGGGTTTTTGCGTGAAACGCGAGGGCGCGGTGAGCGCCCATGACTCGGAGACGTGGCCTGTTTGGGGGCTGAGCGCCCGCAGGCCGGGCCACAGGAGGGCCGGGAGCCCCAACGCGGGGCTGGAGGGGCCGGGGACGTGGGGAGTCCAGCGCCCCGGTGACCGCACCCGCAGCGCCCAGCGGCCGCGCCCCGGGCCCACAGTGTCCTCCTGCCTTTCCCTTTCGTTACTGTTCATGCGTGTCACGCAGGAAGGGAGCGGGGCGGCAGCAGTGGCGAGAGCCAGGGACCGGCCGCCTCCCGCAGCCCCCCGCTGGGGACGGAGCCGAGACCTCCTGGCTCCCAGGCCGGCGCTCAGCAGGCCCGTTTTGGGGTTCCTTGCCAGTCGCGCGGGTGCTTGTGTCCAGACAGACTGCGCTGCTGGCGTCAACGAGCTTGAGGCCCAGCTGCAGCCCCAGCCGAGCGGGCGGCGGCGGGAACAGGGCGGGGGGGCGGGTGGGAATGCGCGGTAACGAGTGCGGGGAAGCCTGCGGAGCCGCACGCCCAGCCTCGGCCTTCGCGGGCGTGGAATCGCTGCGCTGACACCTTTCAGGGCACAGCCGCCCGCCGGGTGCGGGGCCTGCGGGGCCGTCCTCCGCGCCTGCCCTGCCTCCGCCCGGCAGACCCGCCCCGAGGGGGGGACAAGGGGCTGCAGGCGGCGCGGGCGGAGCTGGAGGGCCCGGGCCGGGCACTGGCCGCCCCCGGGCCGTGGCAGTGGCAGCCGAGGCGGAACGCGGGGAGCGCAGGAGCTGGAGTGGCAGAAACTGGGGAGATCAGAACCCGGTCCCTGGGTGAACGCCGCCCTCCGAGCCCGCGCCTGGGGTGTCCGTAGGCAGCGCATTCTCCGCCCTATGGCTGGCGGCTCCACAGCGCCCCCCCCAGGTCTGGCCTCTGGGCCCCCGTGGCCCCAGGAAATGCGCTCCCGCACGGGGCAGGGAGCGGGGGCTGCAGTCCCCCCACCCCGCACCCCGGGGGCCTGGCCTCCTGCCTGCGCCGTGGGCTCCCCGCACCCCTGGCACTCGGGCCTGTGTCTACCTCCCCCCCCCAGGCTGTGCTGGCTGTGGCCGAGGGCCAGCTCCACGCTCTGTCCTCCTCCCTCCATGTGGCCCGCGGAGCAGACTCACCCCCTCTCCCCCACCCCCCAGCCAGGGTCTCCCCAGCACAGCCTCTGATGGACCTCCCCACCCCACTGCCTGGAATGCGATCCCCATGGCTAGTTCAAGGGGGCCCCACCGAGAAGGAAAGGTGGGGACCGGCCCTGGGGCGGGGGGGGGGGGGTAAGAGGAAGGCAGGATGTGGGACTGGGAATGGCAGGCACCGCCCATCACTGAAGCTCCACTTGGTCCTCTCCAGGTGGGCCCACACCTCCCGGATGTAACCGTTGCCATGGGAACCAACAGGTGGCTGCCCTGGGAGGCACCCGCACCAGCCAGGGTGGGGCTGCGGTCCTGAGACGGGTCGGCTCCCCAGCGCCCGCCTCCCTCTACGTTTCTGCCAAACCGAGTGCCTCCCTGGTGTCTGGTCCCCCGGCCGAAGGTTAAGGCTGGGACAGGGGGGGCAGCCGCACCTCAGGGCTGGGCTGGGGACATGGACCAGGCGCAGTGAGCACAGGAGGGACCAGGCGCCCTCAGCATCTGGACCAGCTTTCTCTCTGGGTCTGCGACTTGCGCCTGGGTCTTCCCAGGATGCACCGGGCCTGCCTCTGCCTCTGCCTCTGCCTGAGCCTGGGGAGCGCCCCCAGCAGAAGGGGCTCAGAGCCAGAGGGAGGCGGAGGCCAAGCCAGGTTCTGCTCAGAAGCAAGGCCTGGGCCGGCCTGGGGGACGGGAGACCCCTCCCCTGGGACCACGCAGAGATGGGCTCCAGCCCCGCCCCTGGGATTCCCCGTCCACCTCCACGCAAGGCTGGACCAAACCCTTATCCTTGTGCTCTCAGAAAGATGTGTTTTCTCTGCCGTCAGAGGAAGGGAGCGGGAAGACAGAAGCATCAGTGGTGAGACTCATGGCCGGCCGCCTCCTAACGTCCCACCTGGGGATCCAGCCCGCAGACCGGGCCTGGTCCTGCCCTCCTGGTCCACAGGGCGAGCTATACCCCCTCCCCGGGCACAGAGCCCGCCGATTGTTTGCTTGCTGTTAGTCCAGCTGATGCGCTGCACAGATTTCCGCGTGGAATGAGTGGAACCAGCGGTCTTCCCACAGTTAACATCTTTATTGCTGCTGCGAGTATTAGCTGCGCCCCGTCAGCCCCCGGCCCCGCTCCCAGCACCTCCCACCGCCCATGCCTTCAAGCTACTGACTGCGCACAGGCACCACGGAAGAGCTTCAGGAACCCTCTCCCTCCTCCCCAGAGGGACTCTGCCCGTGCCCGTTCCCACGCACCTGGTTCTGAACCTCCTCACACTAACTCAGGCCCCACGCGTGCTCCCAGGGCCCATCACCCTTACCACCTGTGCTGCTGGGACTGGCTGCCCTCACTACTCTAGGCTGCGCCCGGGCACGGGGGAGATGAAACCTGTCAGGACCTGGCGCAGCTCAGCCCCAGTACCCCGGAGAGTGAGGGACAGGAGACCTGGGAGGACTTAGCACAGGATGGGGCAGCGGAGTAAGATTACGGAGGCAGATAAACCTTTCAGGTCCTCGCTTGGCTTAGGTCAGCTCAGCGGGGCTGGGGCCTCAGAGGTCGCCTCTCCCTGAGGTTAACCTAAGCTACCCTCCTATGTCTCACTAAGCTAATCTACCCTAGGCTATGCTGGGTCCTCCAAGGTCTCCTCTGCCTCTCTCATCTAATCTAATCTCATCTCATCTCATCTCATCTAATCTATGCTAAACTAAGGCAACGCAGGTCCTCCAAGGTCTCCGCTCCCTAACTCACCCAGGCTACTCTAGGCTAGCTAAGCTAAGCCAGATCTTCAAAGGTCTCCGCTCCCTAACTAACCTAGGCTATGCTATGCTAGCTCCGCTGGGTCCCCGGAGGTCTCTTCTCCCCAACTAAACTAGGCTACCCTAGGCTAAACTAAGCTAAGCTAGGTCCCCGAAGGTCTCCTCTCCCTAACTAAACTGGGCTACTCTAGACTAACCTAAACTAAGCTAGATCTTCAAAGTACTCCTCTTCCTAACTAACCTAGGCTACCCTAGGCTACGCTAAGCTAAGCTAGGTCCTCCAAGGTCTCCTCTGCCTCTCTAGCTAATCTATGCTAAACTAAGGTAACGCAGGTCCTCAAAGGTCTCCTCTCCCTAACTAAACTGGGCTACTCTAGACTAACCTAAACTAAGCTAGAGGCTAGCTAAGCCAGATCTTCAAAGGTCTCCACTCCCTAACTAACCTAGGCTACC
The DNA here is from genome assembly GCA_004026805.1 of Lasiurus borealis. NCBI lineage: Eukaryota > Metazoa > Chordata > Mammalia > Chiroptera > Vespertilionidae > Lasiurus > Lasiurus borealis. The sequence continues at coordinate 20,003 of PVJN01013597.1, forward strand.
CTAGGCTACGCTAAGCTGGGTCCTCCAAGGTCTCCTCTCCCTAACTAACCTAGGCTACCCAAGCTGGGTCCTCAGAGGTCTCCGCTCCCTAACTAACGGGCTCCTCCAGGCTGGCTAATGTGAACTACATCCTCCAGGTCTCCTCTACCTAACTAACGGGCTCCTGAAGGCTACGCTCACCTTTCTAAGCTGGCCCGAGCTCCTGAAGGTCTCCTGTCCCTCACATGTCTATGTCACTCTAAGCTTCGCTGGAAGGTCTAACTTCCCAAGCTCTCCTAGCTATGCCCGGGGACGGTAGACTTATGGCCACAAAGGTCGTGCTAGCGTCTGAAACGTTATACCCAGCGCTGGTGAGTGTTCGCCTCCGAGCCGGAGGTGCGCCCCGGATCCTCTTCCACGCGTTTGCGGGCTGATGGCCGGCTCCCATTCCGGAGCGCAGGCTGCAGCAGAACGGTCATTCTCCCGTCACTGAAGGTCCCCCCGCTGCCGACCTGCTGAAATCAATAAAGACATGTTAGAAATGCGAAGACGCTGGTGCGTTCTTTAGAAAAGATCCTCTAACCCCAGGAAACGCCTGTCATTCGCATAGATTTCGCTTCGCTTCACCTGTAGTCTCCCCGGGTCCCGGGCCCACCGCGTGCGGAGGGAACTGGTCTTTGCTGCCCTCTCTGCAGGCCCACTTCCTGTCCCCCAGCCTGCAGAGAGGTGGTGGGAAGGCACCGCCTTCCTCAAGCCACATCCAGTTTATCTGTGAGGCCAGTCCATCATCTTTATTTCATCAGTTTCGACTGTCACCCATAAACGCTCCCTAAATACCATCTCAACTCGTACAAATCCGTCAACAGACTCCGCTTGTAAACCCGTCTCTCAACCGCTGTTTGCTTAGCGCATTCCTGGGTCCCGAGTCCTTGCATGCCATGGAGCCGTGGGAGCAGGCAGGGCAGAGTCACATCCCGTCCTCCTATCAGAAGCGGGGAAGCGGGCATGGGGTGACCCGCTCCAGCTCCCCATCAACGTGGGCTTCAGATTCCAGAGCCGCTTCTCCCACTCCACCTCGTATCGGAGACCGGGCGGGGCCGTGGCGCTGGCAGAGGCAGAGAAAGAGCCCGGAATCAGGACCAATGGTCTCAGGACGGGCTCTGCTGACTGCTGTGGTGTGACCATGGACACATTTCAGAATGACTCAGCCTCAAGTGACGCATTTGTATTGTTCCAATCGTCCCATGCCGCACAGGGTTCTTGTGACGGTTAAAGGCCATCATGCCGCACCAAAAAAATTAAGATTCCTAGGAATAAACCTAACTAAGGAGGTAAAAGACCTATATGCAGAAAACTACAGGACACTGAAAAAAGAAACAGAGGAAGATGTTAACAGATGGAAGAGCATACCATGCTCATGGATTGGGAGAATCAACATCATTAAAATGTCCATACTACCCAAAGCAATCTATAGATTCAATGCACTACCCATTAAAATACCAACGACATATTTCACAGACCTAGAAAGAATTCTTCATAGATTCATCTGGAACAAAAAAAGACCACGAATAGCTACAGCAATTCTGAGAAAGAAGAATAAAGTTGGTGGGATCTCAATACCAGATTTCAAGCTATAGTACAAAGCAACTGTTCTCAAAACAGCCTGGTACTGCACAAGAAGACATATAGACCAATGGAATAGAATAGAGAACCAGATATCCACCCAAACCACTATGCTCAATTAATATCTGACAAAGGAGGCATGAACATTCAATGGAACCAAGACAGCCTCTTCAATAAATGGTGTTGGGAAAATAGGACAGATAAATGCAAAAAAATGAAACTGGACCACCAACTTACACCAAATACAAAAATAAACTCAAAATGGATACAGGACTTAAACATTAGAAGGGAAACCATAAAAATACTAGAGGAATCCACAGGCAGCACAATCTCAGACATATGCCGAAAGAACTTCTTCACTGATACTGCTCCAAAGGCAAATGGAAGCTAAAGAAAAAATAAACAAATGGGACTACATCAAAACACAAAAGAAACCATCAACAAAACAACAAGAAAGATCACTGTATGGGAGAACATATTTGCAAATGTTATCACTGATAAAGGTTTAATCTCCAAAATTTATAGCCAACTTATACAACTTAATAAAAGGAAGATAAACGATCCAATAAAAAAATGGGCAACGGACATAAATAGAACCTTTTCGAAAGACGACAGAAGGAAGGCCAAGAGACACATGAAAGCATGTTCAAAGTCATTAATCATCAGAAAGATGCAAATCAAAATGACAATGCGATACCATCTTACACCGGTCAGGATGGCAATCATCAACAAATCAACAAACAACAAGTGTTGGCGAGGATGCGGAGAAAAAGGAACCCTTGTGCACTGTAGGTGGGAATGCAGACTGGTGCAGCCACTGTGGAGAACATGTGGAGTTTCCTCAAAAAACTAAAAATGGAACTCCCATCTGACCCTGTAATCCCGCTCTTAGGAATTTATCCTAAGAAATTACAAACACCAATCAGAAAGGATTTATGCATTCCTATGTTCATAGCAGCACAATTCACAATAGCCACAATTTGGAAACAGCCTAGGTGCCCGTCAGCAGATGAGTGGATCAGAAAACAATGGAATTCTATGCTGCAATTAAAAAAGAAGGAATTCTTACCATTTGCAGCAATCTGGATGGAACTGGAGAGCCTTATGCTAAGTGAAATAAGCCAGTCAATGAAGGAGAAGCATCACATGATCTCACTCATTTGTGGGTAATAAAGAACAG
>PVJN01013597.1:22884-48532 GCA_004026805.1 Lasiurus borealis
AGTTAGGTGAGGTAGATAAGAGATCAATCAAAGGACTTGTATGCATGCATATAAGCATAACCAATGAACATAGACACTGGGGGGTTGGGGTATGCCTGGGAGGGAGGGGGGCAATGGGGAGATATGTATAAAAAATTAATAAAAAATAAAATGAAATAAAGCAATAAATAAAAATAAAATAAAGGCTATCATGCATGGCCTAGCCAGAGTGGCTCAGTGGTAGAGCATCGACCAATGAACCACGGTTCGATGGCTGGTCAGGACACATGCCTGGGTTACAGGCTCACCCCCCCAGTGGGGGGCATGCAAGAGTATTTAATCACTGATTTTCTCTCATCACTGATGTTCCTCTCCCTCTCTTGTCAATAAAAATATACTTTAAAAAAATAAAAAGAGCCAGTTTTGCTCAGTGGGTAGAGCATCAGTGTCCTGGGTTCGATTCCGGTCGGGGGCACCTGCTTGGATTTCGGGACCAATTCCCAGTAGGGCACGTGTGGGAGGCAGCTGATCCATGATTCACACCATTGCTGTTTCTATCTCTCCCTCTCCCTTCCTCTCTGAAATCAATAAAAACATAAAAAATAAAGTAATAAAGGAGGAAATGATTTTAAAAAATAACTAACTCCGTGGACAGCACTGGCGAGGCGCTGGCCCCTGCTGGAATGTGCTGGTTGTAGTCGAAGTTGTGGCCACATGTCTCTACGTGCAGACTCATCCTGCACTCACAGCGAGCACAGGCCTGAGTCACGCTCTGCCTCTGCCGATGGCATCCTGCAGGAAGGGGTGAATTTCCTGAGTCAGTTCTCTGGAAAACACTGGCCACTTACAAGGTTTTATTTTATAGCCTATACACTCCTGCCCACACCCCCAAATAGTTTTCTGTAAAATATAAAAATTTAGCCCAGCCCGAGTGGCTCAGTGGTTGAGCTTCGTCCCGGTCAGGGCACATACCCGGATTGGGGCAATGAATCTCTACCATCCTTGATGTTGTTGTTTTTTTGTTTTGTTTTGTTTTATTGATTTTTTTACAGAGAGAAAGCGAGAGGGATAGTTAGAAACATCGATGAGTTAGAAACATCAATCAGCTGCTTCCTACACACCCCTCACTGGGAATATGCCTGCAACCAAGGAACATGCCCTTGACAGGAATTGAACCTGAGACCCTTCAGTCTGCTCTATTCACTGAACTAAACTAGTCAGGGCTCCTTGATGTTTCTCTCTCTCCCCCTCTCCCTCTCCCTCTCTGACATCAATAAAAAATGTATTTTTTCAAAATGAAAATGTAAAAGGTGTTGTCTATGTCTATTCCATGTGCAAAGCTCTGGGAAAATGTCATGTTAAAGAGAAGTCACCCTGAGATCCAGTGTCATCTCCTTACCTTCGAACTGTGTGATCTATTTCTTTTTCCATTCCAGTCGCCCACAACAAAGCCGGTATCCATGCTGTATGTATGCAAAAGATTACAAGGTTAATGCTGTTTTATATATCCTAGGAGGCAAGTGTAAACTCTGCAAAATGATTCAACAGTTAAGTTTAGACTTAGCGTAGAAACACCTCCACCCATCCCAGTCTCCTTCTCAGACTAACTGAGCCCCTAAGACAGCATGTCTCTCACCCGCGGGCATGCTCTGTGGGTGAGCGTGGAACTATGAACCTGGGGTTCACAGTGCAGTTCCTGGTCCGGGCTCCTGCTCCGGTTGTGTGGGGCGTGCAGGAGGCAGCCGATCCATGATTCTCTCATCACTAATGTTTCTCTCTCTCTCTTCCTCTCCGAAATCAATAAAAATATGTTTTGAAAAAATGTCCCTCATTTTACTTTGTTCCAAACTTCCCCCAATTGAGATGTATTGCTGATTTCGCCATTGCTAGTTCTAGGGAGGATCTATCAGCAGTTCTCTCTACACGGCCTCAGTACTGCTTCTCCCGTGACGTGGGCCGTGGCTGCATGAAATGGGCAGAACCTTCCTGTCACACAGCAGGTGGTTTTGTGACGTTAAGACAGCGTGTTCTGACGTAAGGCAGGCTTACCTGTTGGCTCTGGTCGCTGCTTTCGTCCGTTTACAACCATGGAGCGGCGTCACAAATGAAGCGCCAGACTGCGATTGGGGAACATCCAAGCAGAGGCTGGTGAGTGAGCGCCGAGCCTGAGTCAGGGTTTGGTGGGGGGAAGGAGGGGGCTGTTCAGGCCACGGAAAGAGCGGATTCGAGGCCACTGAGGACGGAGTCAGGGTAGCTGGATGGGGACTGCAGACCTCAAGGACAAACCCGCAGGGCAGGGGGCATTTGACAGCGTTGGGACCAGGATGCAGAGAGTGTATGATGGAAATTCTCTCACCCCTACCCCCAAATCCATGGAAGAGGAGAGGACCCCACGGCCCCTTTTCCTTCTGAAGATTTACCTTAAAACCCAAGCTTTTGGGGGGAGGTGGAAGAAAAATGCCTTTCCGTGTCTCTTTCAGATGCTCCTACAGTGGCTTAACATCTCTCTCTCTCCCTCTCCCTTCTCTCTGAAATCAATTAAAAATATTTAAAAATACATAAATAACAAGACAGCATTTTTTGAGCACCTACTTGTACCAAGCAGCGCGCTAAGACAGGCCTGGAGTGCTTCCAGGGATTCTCAGACCCTAGAAACAGGTCTAAGTTCACTCCCAGAAACCAGAGCGAGCAAGCAGCAAAGGCAAGATGGACCCCTGGCGCCGGGTCCTGTGTTCCTCCGAGTGGGGGCACCAGGAGCCGTGAGCGGGCCTGGGTCCCCAGCTTCGCTAAGGAGCTATTGTGCTAACTAATGCACACTTTATTTTTACTGATTTCAGAGAGGAAGGAAAAGGGAGAGAGAGATAGACACGTCAGTGATGAGAGACTCATGGATTGGCTGCCTCCTGCACGCCCCCTACTGGGGATGGAGCCCGCAACCCAAGCACGTGTCCTGACCGGGAACCGAACCGTGACCTCCCGGTTCACAGGTGGAGGCTCAACCTGGAGCCTGCCGCGGGGCTTGGGCTATGTCTGAGGCGGGAGCTTGGTCTCCTGCACTTTCCCACGGTTTGCATGCTTCCTTCACGAGCGGACTCGGAGGCTGCCGGGAGCAGCGATGAATCGGGTCCACCCTCTCTCTAGGGCAGATGGTTGAATTGCGGTCCTGTGGGTGCCCCGCGCTGCTCATGGAATGCTCTTGCTTTACGGACTGTGTGTGCGTGGAAGCCACTCGGAAAGACGGACACCGTGTGAGTTCACTGATCCCTGGACTCCAAGGAACAAAATGAACAAACGAGCAAAATGGAAATGGGCTACTGGGCAGGGGATGGTCCACAGGCCGATGCTCTATCCACTGAGCCAAACTGGCCAGGGCAAGACTCCGGTGTCCTTGATGCATTAGGCGTGTCATGCTCGAAGGCGGCCCAGCTGGCACATGGTCTCCTAGAGACTGTGGACAGTCCATTGTGGGGCCACCTCCCCCTGCGGTTGCTAAAGCGAGGCGATGCTTGGGGGAGCAAGAAGGAAGTGCAGGCCGGGGGAACAAACTAAGGGAAGAAAGAGGGAGGGAGGGAGGGAAGAAGGGAGGGAGGACGAGCATGGTTTTGCTGAGTCAGTGAGGGGCTCAGGCGGGTTCCATGAAGGGTCTGGTCTTGGCAGGCAACTCTGGAGAGGAAGAGGGGCGCCTCCCGGTCCCAGCGAAGGGGGGCGGGCGGGCTTTCCCGCGGCCTGTCCACCCCGCCCGGAAGGAGCACTGACCCAAAAGGCTCTGTGTCTGCCCCACCCGGCCGGACACCGCTCATCAGCCCCGCGCCCATCTGTGCGCCTGCCATCCGCGCTGCCCACGCTCCCACGGCCATCCGCGCTGCCCACGCTCCCACGGCCATCCGCGCTGCCCACGCTCCCACGGCGGCCCTGCAGGCTCCGTGCTCTTGGCGGGCCGGCCTGGGCCATGACTGGCGGGAGAAGCGACGTCTCTTTGCCACGTTTTAATCTTCAGGAAATGGACGGGTTCCGACAGAACGAGGCGGTTCTGTGCGGCGAGGATGGAGCGAGCCCGCTGCACTTGGCTTTCTGGCCGCAGGGAAGAGGGAAGGCATTTCGGGGGTGAATCTTGCCGGGCACACACGCATGGGTCCGGGGTGCTGGAACAATCTGCTTTGCTACCTGTCATTCGGGCGGCGCTGGGTGTGAGGCACGGATCCCGCCAGGCATGCGTTTCATTAGCCATGTGACGCACAGAATGGCTTAAAAAGGCCAACTTGCCAGGCCTGCCCACCCTCTCACGCCCGGGAAATGCCACCCATTCACTCTGACACACAGACATTTCCCCAAGTATCAGATATTCTTTTCCTTTTTCAACACGTTTTTAATGGCCCTGGCTAGTGTGGCTCAGTGGATAGATCGTCAGCCTGTGGACTGAAGGGTCTCGGGTTCAATTCCGGCTAAGGACACATGCCTAGGTTGCAGGCTCGATCCCCAGCAGGGGGTGTGCAGGAGGCAGCCAATCAATGATTCTCTCTCATTATTGATATTTCTATCTCTTTAACCCTCTCCCTTCCTCTCGGAAATCAATATTTTAAAAATATTTTTAATTGATTTCGGAGAGGAAGGGAGAGGGAGAGAGAGATGAAAACATCAATGAAGAGAGAGAGACTCACTGATCTGTTGCCTCCTTCATGCCCCCCACTGGGGATGGACTGACCGGGAATGGAACCATGACCTCCTAGTTCATAGGTTGACGCTTACCACGGAGCCACACTGGCCGGGCTCAAATGTTGTTTCCAACATGAGTGTTACTCGTGGTAAACGGACCCCTCCCAGAGGCCCCCCACAAGCTGGTGATCAGCTCAATGTGAAGATCCGAGACCAGGCGGGGGCTCCTTCCCGCCAGAGGGCAGGTCCCAGGAAGTGCCGGCGGCCGCCGCCTTCAGGGTCCTGGGGGCTCGCAAAATGATCTTCCAGTGACACCACGTTTCCCCTTAACTGCAAACCAGAGGACCGTTTGTCCTTTTCCTAGAGGTGGTGAATCAGGTCAGGATGGCCCAGCGGCGTGGCTCAGTGGTTGAGCATCAACCTATGAACCAGGAGGTCACAGTTCCATTCCCGGTCAGGGCACAGGCCGGGGTTGCGGGCTCATCCCCAGTAGGAGACGTGCAGGAGGCAGCCAATCCATGATTCTCATCATCGATGTTCCTATCTCTCCCCCCATCTCCCTTCTTCTCTGGAATCAATAAAATATATTTACAAATACTAATGTCAGGATGTAAACAATATTTTCCAGCTCAGGTCTGCATCCTTCTTTGGATCTCAAGATGTGAACTGAGCCTCTGCTCAGTTCCATGGAGAAGCAGGCTGGCTGCTGCCTCCACCCTCTGGCTGAGGATTCTCGTCCCGCCCAGTGGGCAGGTATGGGCTACAGTCCCGGGACACAGGATGCTAACTGGGCATCTTTCTCGGCTTTAGCTTCATTTGTGCCAACTGAGCCTCCGCGTGCTGGAACAAAGGACCAGCAACTAGAACGATTTTTTTTTTTAAATCCTCTCCTGAGGATGTTGTTCCACTGATTGGAAGAGAGACGGAGAGACAGACAAATATCGATGTGAAAGAAACATTCCCCAACCAGGGCCTGGGCCAGGGTGGATGCAACCAAGGCACGTGCCCTGGACTGGAATCGAACCTGGGACCCTTTGGTCTGCAGGCTGACGCTCTATCCACTGAGCCAAACTGGCTGGGGCCCAACTGGAACTCTTGAAGAATGGATTGCCTTCCCTTTCCCACTGGCTTTGTCATAAAAACGCTCTGCACGCTTTATCCTCAGCCTAACTGGAGTCACTGTGTTCCACTCTTAGAGGGGACCCTCGTGGTCACATGTGGAAAGCATGATGATTTACACTGGAACTAATCCCGCTCCAGGCATACAGAAAGCATGTTCTTTCACGAACCCGCAAACAAGTGTGTCACTTGAGGACCATTCATAACCCTGCAGGACAGGTGAAGAAACAGGCCCAGAGAATTCTCTGATGTGCCATCACTTGCGCATCCACAGACTTGTAGGGGTCAGCCCCACCCAGCCTTCAGCTTCATTGTTACCTTTTCTGGAAACTGGGCAGTAAAAACACTCAAAGTGAAGGTCAGGTCTGCACAAGTATTTCATTAAGAAGAAAAAGGAAAACTCAGGCCAAAAGAGAAAAACTATACTATTTTGTAAATGAAGCTTAACATTCTTAAATTTTGAAAAACTATTTTTTTAATTTTAAAAATATACTCATTGATTTCTGAGAGGGAGAAGGAGGAAGAGAGAGAAACATCAATGATGAGAGAATCACTAATCGACTGCCTCCTGAATGTCCCCATACTGGGGATCGAGCCTGCAACCCAGGCTTGTGCCCTGACCAGATATGTTGATGCTCAATCACTGAGCCACCCCATTGGGCCAAAAACTAAATATTCGTAAGAACCACAGACATTCCGGGAAAGTTACCCCAAATTAAATGCAAATCTCTTCTACATCAGTGAACAGACTGCCTCGATGTTCAGTTTTTAAAAACAAACTTATTGGGGTGACATTGGTTAATAAAACTATGTAGGTTTTTTAAAATTAAATTTTATTTCAATTGGTAGAGAGAAGAAAATGAACCTCCCCTTTCTATTTTCCACTGTCTCTAAAGCTGAAAACAACTTTACTACTTGTAAAAATAGAGGTTAGTTGAAACCGGTTTGGCTCAGTGGATAGAGCATCGGCCTGCGGACTGAAAGGTCCCAGGTTCAATTCTGTTCAAGGGCATGTACCTTGGTTTCGGGCACATCCCCAATCGGGGCGTGCATGAGGCAGCTGATCAATGTCTCTCATCCATCTTTCTAACTCTCTATCCCTCTCCCTTCCTCTCTGCAAAAAATCAACAAAATAGGTATATTTAAAAAATTAAAAAAAAATAGAGGTTAGACATTAAAAGGACTTCAGATCCTGGAGTATTACAATGTTGTTGTTTTTTTCCCTTAAGAATCAGACTCAGACCTTGCTTTAGCGTTAACACTCTGGAAAGAAAAATCACTGACGTGAACCATAACTCGGGATTGTCGGATTGTGTGTGCAGGGGAAGGAGGGAGACACAGGGACAGGTCTGAGGCCACACTCAGGCACAGAAGTAAAATGTGCCCTCACCCACCGAGGGCGAGGGCCAGGCATCTTGTGGGCCCAGTCTCCCAGGTGCAATCTGACAGGGACTCCCTCCTGACCCTCAGCCTTAAGCACATCTCACCACAGACAAGATGGAAATAAGGACACTTCCTTTGAGGGAAAAAGAAAAGGAATGAAAAGAATGCTTATTTGCCCTAACCAGTTTTGCTCAGGGGATTGAGCATTAACCTGCAGACTGGGTTCGATTCTGGTCAAGGGCACATGCCCGGGTTGCAGGCTTGATCTCCAGTAGGGGGCGTGCAGGAGGCAGCTAAAGGATGACTCTCATCATTGATGTTTCTCTCTCTCTCCCTCTCCCTTCCTTTCGGAAATCAATAAAATATATTAAAAATAATAATGCCATTTAACCAAGTGTAAAACCCACCTCTGGGTTTACTTGATTTGATTTGTTGAGACTGACACGAGCATCCCAGGGCAGACGAAGCCTTTCCCGGGCTTTAATCTGTGCATCTGGAGCAGAACCTAGTAAAGGCACAGGACGAGGGCGGCCGGGATGGCTGCATATGGCGCCGCTGGGAACCCAAGAGCTCCCGCCAGCCCTGCGCCTGGACCCGGACCAATGCTCCCACCTCTAGCATCTCATTCTGCCTCCACCTGCTGCCAGCACTCTCACGGGCGGGCGCACACCATCCCAGGAGGGAGGGGAGCTTATTCTCCACAAACAATGCGCTCTGGCCACTCAGAGTGTGCCAACCAGGTTGCCAATTCCGCGGTAGACACCTGTCCATTTGGAACAGGAATGAAAACAGCCACTCTTTCCCTAGAAATCATCAAACACCCTGTCAGCGCACAACAGCTCTCTCTCGCTGCAATCTGGGCAAGGCATGAATGGGCCACAGCGACGGCCAAGTCCCAATCCACGAGGCAGCCGCTCTTCCGGGAGGGAGAGAAGTTTGTGGCTCCTGTGGTTGGAGGAGGGTTCTTTTTGGGGGTTAGGCCTCACCGGAGGGTACTTCCCACTTATTTTTAGGAAGAGCGGCAGAGAGAGGGAAAGACAGAGAGGAACATCGATGTGAGAGAAACACATCGATGGGTTGTCTCCTGCACACGCCCTTTTTAAAAATAAAGCGTGTGGCCTCTGCAAAGCGAAGCAGCCCGACCTCCTCGCTGCGGAGCCGGCCTGCCTGGCGGGGGCTGCGCATCCCCGTGGCTTCGCGCTGTTACTGATTTCAGGGAGGAAGGGAGAGGGAGAGCGAGATGCAAACACCAATGATGCGAGAGAATCATCAATCAGCTGCCACCTGCACATCTCCTGATGGGATCGAGCATGCAACCTGGGCATGTGTCCTGACCAGGAATCAAACTTGACCTGATTCATAGGTCAATGCTCAACCACCGAGCCACAGCGGCCTGCTGAAAATGATTTTCAACCACATTGCTAGTGAAGTCTAAAAATTTTGCATAATTTCAAATAGAAGTATATTCCCCAGTTGTGTGTGTGCACCTGTGTGTATATGCGTGTGCTCACCTCTATGTGTGTGCACCTGTGTATGGGTGTGCATATACATGTGGGCACTGCTGCATATTTATGTGTGTGCAAATGCATTAGTGCATATGTGCACATGTATATATGTGTGTCTACATGTGTGTATATCTGTGTGCACCTGAGTATGTGTGCACCTGTGTGTGTGTGTGTGCACACTTGTGTGTATATGTGTTTGCACCTCTGAGTGTATGTGTATATGTGCACCTCTGTGTGTGTATGCATGTATACCTATGTGTATATGTGTGCACCTGTGTGGCTACCTCTGTATATGTGTGTGCCTATGTGTGTGTGTGTGTGTGTGTGTGTGTGCGCACGCACCTCTGAGTGTGTGTGTATATGTGCACCTCTGTGTGTATGCATATGTACCTATGTGTATATGTGTGCACCTGTGTGGCCACCTCTGTATATGTGTGTGCCTATGTATGTGTGTGTGTGTGCGCACCTCTGAGTGTGTATGTGTCCCGTGTGTGTGCACCTCTGAGTGTGGGTGTGGGGCTCCTTAGCTCTTCACCTTGCCCTCTCTGGCCTGGCCCATCGCAGTGCAGCGCCCCCCTGAGTCTCAGGTGGGAAAGGCTGGAGGTCGGGGCCGCTTGGCTTTGCAGAGGCGGCGCCGCTGGAGCGCCCGCCGAGGAGCCGGCCTGCCGGGCGGAGGCCGCGCATCCCCGTGGCTTCGCGTCGTTCTGAGCGGCGCTGGCCGCGGGACAATACCGGTCTGTTGGCCATGTCCGGGGTTGTCACGTTCAATTTGCACATGACCTCCTGGCCAAAGAGCGGGAAAAGGTGGCCGAGCGTGGACTGAAAGCTCCTGCGATCGCTCTGACAGCTGCACTCGCCCAGAAGTAACGCAGAGCCACTTATCTGTGTGCACCGCGGCCTCTGTGCCGAGGAGCCCCCGGGCTGGGCGCGGGGAGGGGCGGCCCCTGCAGCTGGGGTCTGTCTCCCTCCTGCCCCTCAGCCTCTCAGCACAGTCAGGAAACACGCGGTGGCGGGGAGGGCTGACACGATTCCTTTATGTGACTGGCTTCTGGCTCGGCGTCCTGGCAAAGGTGGCCGCCGCACGCCTATTTCCCCGCAGACAGACAATCTGCCGCGCCCGGCGGACAAAGGCCCTGGGCCTGGGTGCGGCCGGTGCCCCTCAGAGAAGGCAGACAGCAGCGACGCGGTGACGCGTGGATCCGCACGGGGCGGGGCCAGTCGGGGTTACAGGCATCACTCTCTGGCGAGTGGGGATGGGGCGTGTGCCGGAAGCACCCCTCACGTCCGTTTCTTTCACGGGGTGCACCGGGAAGCTCACGGGCTTCTGCATGCGCCAAAGGGCTTCGCTTTGAGCAGAGCCGGGGGGGGGGGGGAAGGAGCGGTCACTCACAAGCCCTGGCACTGGGCTGAGCATTTCTGAACAGTGTTTATTTTTAAAATATACTTTTATTGATTGCAGAGAGGAAGGAGAGGGAGTCAGACACATCCGTGATGAGAGAGAATCACTGATCGGCTGCCTCCTGCACGCCCCCCACTGGGGATGGAGCCCATATGTGCCGGTGGCCGGAACTGAACCTGGGACCCTTCAGTCCTCAGGCCGATGCTCTATCCACGGAGCCAAACGGGCCGGGCCTGAACCGTGTTTTGAACACTATCTCTAAGCTCTACAGCCTCACGGCTTGTACGGGGGAGAGAGGATTGGGGCTTTGTTCAGAGATTAAAAGGGACAGTAACCACCGCCTCCACCAAGGCAGCAGCATCAGCACGCAGATGGCCAACTATTACTTTAAGATGCTCACACACCCCCCACACACACTCCCCACCTACCCGCCCTGAGCCTCGAGAAACAAAGCAAAATGGGAAATGGAAAACTGCAATAAACAATGCCACTGATCATTCCGGAAAGAACTGCTCAAGTCCAGGTCCATTTTCCTATGTTCTTGCTGAATTTTTTTCTCTTTGGGGGATACAAAGCCTCCCAGACATACCCAATGCCTTCTCCCACTGTCTCTCGCCAGGACCACATCCCCCGCTTCACTGGACAGATGGACGTCTATGTGGAGGAATATCAAATACCCCCGTCTCCAATCCACTCTCCCGCCCCTCTCTCATTGCAGTGTATCCACGCACTCTTCCCTTCCCACGGGGTCTCCTGTACGGCTGGCCACTGCCTGCAGGTTCCCTGTGGGGTGCAATGTGGTTTGGGCGGTGGAAGGAGGTTTTAAGGTGCCACTAGCTCCCCAGCGCGGAAAGGACGGAGGAGCACGTGGCTGGATGGGAAGAAGGGTGGGCACAGGCCCATCACAGCCACCTCTCCGGGGTCACAGCCACCTCCCCTGGGGTCACAGCCACCTCCCTGGGGGGTCAGAGCCACCTCTCCTGGGGGCTTGTGGAGGAGATGGTTGGGGGGGGGGGAGGCAGGCTGCTTCCTGTCACAGCTGCAGGACAATAAGCTCAGGACCTTCTGTCCGGGACCAAGAGGGAGACATTGATGATGAGAATCATGGATCCGCTGGCTGTCTCCTGCACGCCCCACACTGGGCATGGAACCCTGACCTACTGGCTCATAGGTCAATGCTCATCCACGGAGCCACACGGCGGGCTCTACTGCCACGTTAACCACATCAGGACACAGGAAGGCCCGGGAAGGCAGCTGTGGGGTCTCGGTTTGGTTCCTCTTTCTCAGTCCTGTGCCCCCTTCCCTGCCTCCCTGGTCCCCCTCCCCAAGCAGGTGACATCCAGCCACCAGCAGAGAAGACAACTAAATGCCAGGGACCTGGGGGTGCTACGCTGCCCTCTCTGGGGTCTCTAGGTAGGAAAAATGGAGGCCGCTCTTTCTCAATCCGGAATGGGGGGCGGGGAAGAACCCAGGACGGGGCCCTCCTGGTCAGAGAAGGCCAGGCCAGAGGTGGCACTGGGGGTGCTCACCTGAACTATGAGGAACCTGACCACAGGGCCTGCGGACACCCCAACTCCCGGCCTTTGGGGAAGTCCTGAACCCCTGCGCTCCCCCACCTCAGGTGAGAACCAGGGTCAGTCCCCGCACACATTTAACATTCTCACACAGGACAGAAAGTCTCCAATAACTCTCCCCGTTTGGATTCTTCTTTGGAAAGACTCGTAGGGTGAGTCTAAGGAATGAAGGAAATGGTATGATCCAGTTCAATAACTGGGGGGCAAAGGGGGGCCCCGAGATGTGGCCGAACTGGCCTGGGACATTCTTCTCATTACCCCGCCGCTGCTCCTGGGGTCCAGCCCCCTCCAGTTAAGAAAGACGCGCGGACAGCCTCTTCTGATTTGGGGGGACGCGGGCCCAGACTTCCTTCGCCGCCGAGGTCCCCACGGGCCGGCCCATCGCTTCGGGGCCTCGGGATGTGGAGCCGGCTCCCCGCTTGCCCCACAGAGTTCAGCGCGAGGCAGACAAAAGGGAGGCCCCCGGCCTGAACCCCCGAGAAAGGGCACCGGAGACGGAGAACTCAGTAAGGAGACACCTCGGCGAGAGGAAGGGGAACGCTGGAGATGTTGGGGGGACAGCGAGGAAGAGGCGGCAGAGAGAGGGCTCCAGGTGGGCTCTGCAGCTGGGCCTCGGGGGGAGCCGCTCGGTGTCGGTGTCGGTCTGTGTGTTGGTGCTGCCGGGCTGGCGGAGGGGAGCGGGTCGAGCTGCGTGCTGCCCGCATGCACACTCCCCTCCCCGCATGCTCGTTCCCCTCCCCGCATGCACGCTCCCCTCCCGCATGCAGGCTCCCCTCCCCGCGTCCAGCCCCTCCTGCAACCCACCATCAGCCCATCAAACTCGAGCCGTCCCGCCCAAAGGGCCACTTGGTTCCGGCGCTCTGCAGGAAATCGGCACCCCTCCCCCCTGCTTCTTTCTGGAACTCTGGGGCTCTAGCACGGGTCACCCTGCCATCTCCAGCCCCTCCCCTGGCGCCCAGGAGACTCGCTTAGAGTGGATTTGTTTCTTCTCTCTGTGGCGTCGCACCCTCAGTTCAAACAGAAGGAAATGAAATCAAGCCAGAGCTCTCTGTTTGGGGGCCTGGTGGGGGTGGTCTTGGGGGTTCCCTCGGTCAGGACACCAGTCTCAGCTGCCGCCGGTGTTGCAGGGCGGAGGGGGGAAGGGGAGGGCTTTTCCAATGCTTTCCTCGCTCGCCTGGAGCACAGCTCCGCTCAGGCCTCAGACCTGCAGCGCCTTGTTCTGCCCTGAATCCCAAACAACCCGACTCTAAGCAGAGCGAGCCAGATTTGGGGTGGTCTGAGGTGCCCCTGGGGTGGAGGGGGCGGGTGTCTGGGGAGAGGCTCCAGGAGTGGGGAGTGTCTGCCCACATTCCATTCCCGCCCTCAAACCCGGGAGGAGGGGTTAGCAGTGTCAAAAGCAGGTTTTTCCCACAACATGGCTTTCTCCGAAGGAGCAAGAGACTTTCCGCCAGAGGTGCTTAGTGCAATAGGGCACCATGCTTCACACCCCCCCCCCCAAACCCTACTGATTCTTCCTGTCCTCTCCTCCCTCCCTCGTGCTTAAAATGATGATGATGATGATGATGATGATGATGATGATAAAGTAAATGTGAGCACCCCTCCTGACAGGGTGGAACAGGCACAGATAAATGGCAAATATGTAGCTTAGTAGACAACAGTGTTCCCATTCTCGGGGGTGGGGGCTCGAGTGCCCGCAGTTTGGTTGAATGAAATAAATGTAACAACCCCCGAAAGTCCCAGAGTTGGTTCAGCAGCCCCTTTCTGGGAGGGAAGATCTCCAACACATTCTCCCCTCCTTCCGGGTGCATGGGACACTCCAAACCCCAACTTGGTTCCCCCAACCCCAGCCAATCCTCCCCTCTGTCTCTCTCAGATCTATCCTCCTCCTCGGTGAGGGTGCCCCTCGGCGAACCTGCCCCTGCTCCCCACTTCCCTCAGGCGTGTACGCATTTCAAATGGGCGACTCGGGGACAAGGTGCCCCAGGAGCACATCTGAGCCCGGGTTCCGCCGTCCGCCGTCCGCCGTCTGCCGAGCGCTGACCACTGAGCGGCTGAGCAGAAGCTCCTGTTAAGCCAAGAACCCGGAAGCAAACAGAGAGGGTCCGGCAAACAATTCTCACAGCACCGAACCCACAAAGCCAGTGCACGGCGTCACTCTTCCTTCCCTGCCGGCGGTGCATTGCGGTCGTTAGAGTTTGAAGGTAAAGCTGTGCTCCCCAAAAGAACAATTTGTGCGTGCGGTTTGTTTTTTGTTTTTTGTTTTTGCTTTAAGCTCTTCAGAACACACACACACACACACACACACACAATCACGAAATAGTTGTTTTTCGAAATGGCAATGAATCGGCTCAAAGGTGTGAAGACTTTTTATTAAATAAGGACACAAACAAGTTTTAGCTTCGGTGGACAACCTCCCTCTAACGCTTTGCTGTTGAAAAGACTGGCAGGCAAACACGGCCAACGAATTGTGCGGAAACCCTTAAGGATCTGCTGGGGCAGCACCGCCCACAGAAAAATAAAACGACACTGAGCAAAGTCCGGCCACGGAAGACCCAGCCCTGAGTTCCCTTTCCCCATCGCCCCCTTTCTGGAGTCTGGGTAGCTATCCATGGGCCCCCAGAATCCAACTCCACTACAAAGAAAATCAAATGCCCCAACTTCCTCCCTCCCCTTCCCTCCACACAGACAGGAGACGGGAAGTAGAAGATACATAAGCTGGGCCAGCAGCCCCATGGGGGCGGGGGAAGGGGGCGAAACCGCTGTGAAAATAAGAAGGACCGTTTGTAAGCAAGCTAAACAGGGGCCCTGGTCCATCCCATCGGAAGAGAAATGGCAGCAGACTCGCCGCTTAGACGTGAACAGGAAAGGGGGAGCTGGTGAGGAGACTGGGAAGTTTGGGGGGGAGGTGGGGGTGAAAATAAGCACACGCCCGGGACCGTTCGGCCCTATCCGTGCACACCTTCCAGGCAGCGTGGAGGAAGCGGCCGGCGAGGCATACGGTCTGGCTGCTTCGGCCCCTTTGTAAGAGGGGGGCACAGCCTTCACACCCCCCTCTGAGGTTTGGGATCATAAACTCAGGTAGCCGCCGCCAGCCCGTCCATCTTCTTTAGCAGACGGGAGGCAGTGGCAGAAAGGTGACACGAGGATTAGTAAAGAGCAGCTAGCTGACTTCTAACCCGCCAGCTTTGCGCAGCCATTACCTGCGGATCTGGCTGGCAGTCACTGCGGTCACAGCGCCAGCCAGCCCGGGAGGCGTGGGACAGGAGATGGCAGAGCGAGGCTTGGGGGGGGGGGGAGTCAAGAAAAACAGGTGTTTTCCCCAGCCCATTCCACCACCCAAATGTTTCCCAAACAAATCCCCTCCTCTAGGAAGGAAGTCAGTTTCTCAGCCCGAGGAAAACGGACAGTTTCAGGCAGACACAGAACCCCGCCTCCCTCCTCCCCCTCACCCTTTTCACCCCCAGTCCCACTCCCTGCTGAGGGTTTTAATCTGCACCTCTCACCCGGCTTCAAGGCATTCTCACATTCACCCACAGACCCCCGTCCCTCTCTGACACACTGCCCCAGAGGGAAGACAGATTGCTGGGAAGCACGTTTCAGGACAGCAGCCCCAGACCCTCCCAGGACTTTAGGGAGCACCCGAGGCCGAGGGGTTTGGGCCACTGATAGCAGGAGCCTCAGCCCGCAGGTTCAGGCGACAGACAAAAGCCGCTCGCTCTGTGCCATTAAGCAGCCCCGTCCTGCGGTCGGAACTCGGCCGCTCGGAGAGGCTGAGAAACGGAAGGGATTGCCGAACTCGGGGTGTCTCCTGTGTGTGCCCTGGGACAGGAGTTGCGATGAGGAGGAAGGCGCTGTCGTTGGGGCCGGGCGGGATCCCTGCATCGATTCCAGGAGGGGAGTGAGCGGCGTCAGGAGGCTCCATGGACTGTCCCACCGTGACCCTCCATTAACACCGCCTCGCGGCATCTGGGTCCTGTCACTGTGGCCATCCCACAGCCCACCCGCCCTCTCTCTTCTCTGGCCTTCCTACCCCCGGCCCCCTGCCGCCCAGGTGCTGGCATCGTGCTCCTGATCACGGTCTGTTTGCGAGAGCCTTCCTCAACAACAAAGGGAGAGCTGGTATTAATATTAATTAACACAATAAAATGGAGCGGTTTGGGGGCTCCATCCACCAAATGAGTCCTCTCCACACCTAATTGGAACTGGAGAGAGAGGGGAGGGGGAGGAGGGGGAGGGGAGGGGGACACAGATGACCTCCTGGGTGACAGGCACAGGTTGGAAGGGTGACATTTTATTGTAAGTCCCCCAGTGAAAGGAAGAAAAGGAAGGGACCAGTCAATTTAATGCAGGGACCAAGAGTGCAAGAGTGTTGCTAAGAGACAGGGATGCGGGCAAAGTTCTGTGTGAAGCACTCTGCTGACCTTATGCAAATGGAGGCGACCACCGCTTTGTGGCGCGGCTGCGAGTCCACCCCCTGTGTCACCAATACCTGGCATCGAGCCTTTTATTCAAACGTCCTCTAAACACACTCAACAGAGGGCCTGACAAAAGCGTGACACATTTAGGGGCTGAAAGAAAACACTCACACACTCACACACACACCAGTGCGAAGACTAGTGCTAACTTCTAAAACCCAGGAAAGAAAACCACCACAGATCTCTGGGTGGGAATGTCACGCGTCTCTCCCTTCCCACACTGCCATCTCCTCTAGCAGGGAAGCCACCTAAAGCGGCAGAAGTAGCTTATTAACCCACTCCCGCCAGCTCCAAGTCCTGCAGTTAATTCCCCCCCGCCCCGTACCCCCCCTGCCCCCGGGCAGCGTGGGTGGGCGGGCGGGGGGGGGGGCTGGCACAGGCTGGAGAGGTTGCACCAATGCCCTGCCCCCACATCTGAACCACCTGCTGGGGACCAGGTTAAGTGCAAAAGGCCAGAGAGCCTGGGGCCCGCTGGATGCCCGCCCCTCCCCAGAAGCGGCCGTTCTCACAGTTCTGTGAAGTGGAGGCCTGGCCGGCTGGCTGGGGCACCCGGGAGGGGGGCTGCAGAGGGTCTTGGGCAGGCCTGGGAGGAGGGTGCCCCTGTCCACCCGCTGAGAGCAGCACACTCACCGGACTGCTTTGTGTGTCAAGAGGCACCTCCAGCCCCTGCACCCCCTCCCCTGCTCTCCCTTTCTGGGTCCTTGAGGGGCAGGCGAGACAAACCCTACCCACTCCTCAGCGTGGCCCGGCCTGGAGCTGGGGTTTGCCACCCTGTGGGACACGGTACAGTGTCACTTCAACTGTCCGGGCCAAATCCCCCCTCTCTCCTCCCCTCCCCTGCCTCCTCTTTTCACCCCAGCCTATTCGGAGTCCCCCTGCCTGGGGCATGAGAAGGAACTAACTCATCCCCCAGGAAAACAGAGGGTGGGATGCTGGACCTGAGGGTGCCGATCCCCCAAAAGTTGCCAAGCAGGTGGTTCTCACAGTGTGGGGAGGAGTTCTGGGGTTGGAGGCAGGGGAGGGGGGAGCTGGGAGGAGACTCCCCCACCTGCAGATCCACAAGCCCTGGGAGGCTCCCCTAGGACGGGCTGCAGCCAGCACATCCGGAGACTTCTGCCCACCCCCAGGCGCTTCCCGGGGCGCTGCTGTGGGAAAGGGGCCTGCGTCAGCACACAGCTCTGCAAACTCCTTCACCCCGAGCTGCTCGCTCCCCCCTGCCCCGCTTTCGGATTCAATGTTGACCCTACACTCCGGGCTGGCGCCTTCATGGCCACAGTGGCACACGGGCATGGCCACAGTGGCACAGGGACTGGGTTCAGG
This sequence comes from Lasiurus borealis, assembly GCA_004026805.1. Taxonomy (NCBI): domain Eukaryota; kingdom Metazoa; phylum Chordata; class Mammalia; order Chiroptera; family Vespertilionidae; genus Lasiurus; species Lasiurus borealis. The sequence goes on from PVJN01013597.1 coordinate 40,292, forward strand.
CTGGGGAGGGGTGCGCCCCGGGCTGAGCGGGGCTCCCTTCCAGGGCCACTTGCCCACGTCCCCTCGGAAGGGGGGCTTTTCCTCGGGCCGCGCCACCAGGAAGCGCTCATCGCTGCGCGAGGCGGCTGGCCTGTAATGGGAATCCAATGGCCGCTGTAAATATTAATGGGATCTGAAATGAAGCCACAGCTCCGCCGGCCCGACAGCGAAACCCCGGGAGCGGGCGCGCCCGGGGCGGGCAGGGCCTGTCCCCTGTCGCTCTCGCTTTATCACATCAGCGCGGCCGCCCGTGGCTCCCAGAGCCGAGGCGCCGGGTCACGCATGACAAATGTCCCCGTGTCCCCGCCGACAGCCCCGCCGGCCCCGCCGCTCCACCCTCCGCAGGCCGGGCCCGCCGCTCCACCCTCCGCAGGCCAGGCCCCTCCACTCCATTCTCCACCCTCCGCAGGCCGCCCCGCTGCTCCACCCTCCGCAGGCCGAGGCCGGTAAAGAGCTCTCCCGGCGGGGGCGCCTCCAAATGGGTTCCCGGTTCCCAGTGCCGCCCCGGCCCGCAGCTCCGGGTGGAGGAGGGATGCAGACCGCGGAGCCAGCGGGCGGCCAGACCCCACCCCCACCTGCCTCTCCACCTCCTCGATGCCCCGAGACCCCCTCGTGGTCGCCCCCGGGAGCTGAGCAGGTGGCGGGAGGCAGTCCGGACCCGTGGTCCCCACCCCTGCGGGTTCTGCTCAGTGGGGAGGAGGGGTGGGGCGGTTTGCCCAGGTCCACGCTCCCTCGGCCCAGGTCCCGGCGCAGCGTCGGCCCTGGTGAGCATTTCTGGAAGAACCGGAGGGGCTCACGCGAGGCAGGGACCCGGGCACAGGCTCCGGGCCGGCCACCCCCGCCCACAGCGGCCGGGCCGCCACCGCCGAGGGTCCGGGAGGCCGGCCGCCACCGCGCAAGGCCAGGGGTTTGAGGGGCAGGCGACGCCCTCCTCCCTCGCCCCGTTTCGGCTGCGTGCGCCGCACTGGGGGAGCCCCGCTGTGGAGGGGACGCTGGTCTTCACCTCGAGAGCCGGCACCAGGCTCCCCGCCCTCGGCCACTGGGGGTGGGGTGTCCTCCCGCCGTCGCTCAGCGCTCGGCCCTGACACGGCGGGTCCACGCGGCGGGAGCGCGCGTGGGAGAGGACGCGCGGCGGGCGCACCGCAGGGTAAAGCCAAAGCGGGCCTCAGCGAGGGCCCCGCCAGGGCCCCACGCCCTGCCTGCCCCACTGCAAACGGGGGGCTGGGGCACACGTCACAGCGAGGAGCCCCAAAGCACGCCGGCGCTCACACCCCCGATTGTCTGCCCCTATTACTGACCCCAGGCTGCCAGGAGGGCTCCCCCTTTTGAGTGACTTCCTGTCCTGCTAGCCTTCCCCCCAATGAACCCCAAACAGCTCCTCCCTCCAGAGGCAGCGAGCCAGCGGCTGGGCGCTGCGAGGGGAGGTGACAGGGACGCGCTGCGGCCAGCGGTGCCCGCGGGGCAGGCTCAGGGCCGGTGGAGGGGCCGGGGCGGGTGCGGGTGCGGGTGCGGGACAGGGAGGCTTCCTCCCCGCAGCCTGCGCCCGGGGCCCCACCTCGCGGCCATTCACCTCTCCCCTGCTCACCCATACTTCTCCCTGCCCTTCTACAACAGCCCCAGTCCCCGGACAGCCTCAGAGAGAGCGGGGAGGGAGCACAGCCGGTGCGGGCGGGCGGGCGGGGAGCGTTAATATTCCCGGCGTGCGGGGCGGAAGGTGCATTTCTCCGGAGCCCCGCGTTTACTTAACCCGCGGGGCGGGGCGGGGCGCACTCACACTGGGGGGCGCGCATTACACCGCACCCGGAGCACCGTGATGGATCGTTCCCACCCCGAGCCTGCGGGGCCTAATTTAGCTCAGCGGGTGTGGCATCACGGTGGAGGCTTCAACAAACAGAAAAAACACGCCGCCCCAACAGCGGGGCCTCCGAGAGCCGCGCCGGGTGATGGCCGGGCACCGGCCTCCGCTCACCGCCCGCGCGGCAGAGGACCCGGGACCTGCGGCGGGGGCCGCGCCGGGCGGTGACGGTGCGGAACCGCCCCGGCCCGGCTGCCCCTTCCCCTTTGCTTCCCCTTCCCTTCCGTAACCGGCTGCCCCTTCCCTTCCGTAACCGGCTGCGGGCGGGCGGGCGCAGGAAGCCAGGACACGCACGTGCTGCGGCCCCTGCGCCTGCCGAGAACCCCCGGGTTCGGGGAAGGAGAGACTGCATTTCCCTTCCAGTGTGGCGAACACACTCAAATATTCCCCCTCTTTTCCCAGTCAATGTTCCCCGTGCTCCATCCGGCACATCCTCGCGGGTCTGAAACACGTGGTTTGGACAGAGCAGCTGAAGGACCACCCAGTCAATGAGGGACAGACTCTCCGGGGGTGCACGGGGAAGAAACAGTATATATGCACATTTTTTGGCCAGTACCACTTGTATGGATGCTAGCTAATGGATGCTGGATAAATACTCTTTTTTGCATAATGGAAATGGGACATTTCTGGGCATCTTTTGGGTTAGGATTACTCTGACCAGCAATGGCTGTGTGTGTGAAAGGGGCATTTCAAAGGGGCGCCGTTTTTCCCAGGCACAGACGTGCTGTTTATGGCGCGGGTTAATTTTTCGTTTGTCCTTCAGAAACTCTAACAGCGCCGGGAGGTGTCTCTGTCCACAAGCTCTCATCCGGTCAGTGGGTCTGCCCGGAAGGTGGCTCATGGGCTATGGATTAAGATGCCTCACTGGAGGGTCGGGATTTGACAAAGATGCCAAATGTGTAATTGTCCCCCAAATAAGTCCACACATTTAAAGTAGACCCTCCCCCAGCCTCAGTTCTTAGGTTAATATCGAGGGGAAAATTCTTATATAAGGGCAACATTTATAATGAAACATTTCTCCTCCATCTCGTTCTCTCATCTTCACTGTGTACTTTATAATGGTGGTCACAAAACTGACCCAGTGTGGTCTACACCTCCCATTCTAGTTAATAGTTCCTTTTTTTTAAACAAAAGCCCCTAAAACCCTGGCTGGTGTGGCTCAGTGAATAGAGCATCGGCCTGTGGACTGAAGGATCCCGGGCTCCATTCCGGTCAAGGGCCTGTGCCAGGTTGCAAGCTCAAGCAGGGGGCGTGCAGGAGGCAGCCGATCAATGACTCTCACCTCTCATCATTGATGTCTCCATCTCCCTCTCCCTCCCTCTCTGAAATCAATAAGAATATATATTTTAAAAGTCCCTTCTATTTGGGGCAGGTTACGAAAACCCCATGGTATCCCATTATCTTTGCTGATAATATCATTTTTCAGCGACTTTAGTTTTAGCCCTTGCTATTTACCCTCAGATGGTGTTCAAGGACCAGAACCAAAATATTTACAAAACTCCGGGAGATACCTCTGAGCACACAGCCCTTATCAGAAGGGAGCACAGACATCCCGGCCAGACAGAGGGAGACGGGGCGGGCTGACAAAGGATGTGTTTACCTCTGACTCAGTGGTGGCAGGGACGGCCAAGGCTGCCAAGCAAGGTGAAATGAAGGTCAGTCTGTTTGTGGACAAAGTTACACATTTTAATCACTGAGCGAAGGAGGTTTGAGCTGCCAGGGGAATCGATTTGCAGCCAGTTTCCAAAATGTTCTGGAAATCATTGATTTGCACAGAAAATACATTTTCAAAGGGCATTCACCACCAGTTTTTTAAGAAAGAAACCCAATTTACAACCCCTTCATCACCTTCTCCCGGGAAGGAAATCGATTGGGCGGGCCCTGTTTCTTTTCAGGGGGCACTTTGACCACGCTTAGAAACGCTCACACACAGACACAACTACAAACGAAGGCGTGAAATGTGGCCGCTGCCTGGCTGTGTGGCCTTGGGCCAGTTCCTTGCGTTCTCTGGCCCCGCTCCTCCTGTGAGATGGCAATAGCACCTTAACACGCGGGAAGCTCCATTCAATCTGCGCTGATCAGAGCACAGCCTGCATCAGTGTTACTACTGAGGATGACTTTTTAGTTGCGGTAACCCAGAAAGCCCTGACTGGCTCTGGAAGTTAAACTTTAAATGTGAAATGGTTCCCCTAGGGCAGTAGTCAGCAAATGGCGGCTCTCGACCACATGCGGCTCTTTGGCCCCTTGACTGTGGCTCTTCCACAAAAGACCACGGCCTGGGCGAGTCTATTGTGAGGAAGTGGCGTTAGAAGAAGTTTATGTTTAAAAAATTGGGCTCTCAAAAGAAATTTCAATGGTCGTACTGTTATTTGGCTCTGTGGACTGATGAGTTTGCCGACCACTGCCTTAGGGCATATGTTCCAATTTGCACTAATGTTTTCCTTCCTGTCTCCATAGGCCTGGATGCATGAAATAGGCTTCTGTGTAAACAGCAAACTAAAATGCAGGGTACATGGGAGAAACACATGTACACCGAACAGCAGTCTGTAAAAAGGCTCACAGCTATGTGACGGCTGTCCAGACCCTCTGTTATGCAAGGATGCCGGCCTGCTCCTTCCCTATTTTGTCTTATGTGATGACTAGAGGCCCAGTGCACAAAATTCGGCAATCAGGGCCCATCTGTTGGGCGACCAGCGGGGGGATTGGGGCCTCCTGCTGGTACCTACCTTGGCTGGCCTGAGGCCTGCAGGCTGGAGCTCCTGCATTGAGTGTCTGTCCCTGGTGGTCAGTGCACATCATAGTGACCGGTCGTTCTGCCAGTCATTCCGCTGTTCGGTCTATTTGCATATTAGGCTTTTATTATATAGGAAGTCCTTCAGATCCTATTTTAACATCCTCTGGGTTTTATCATCTATTTATCATCGGTGCCACTGTTCCTATCTGGCTGTTCAAGTTAAAATTTACCTTTAAAAAGAAAGAGATGGTCCTTGAAAACATGTCAGCATGTTGATTAAAAATGAGGTTCCGGCCCGGCCAGTGTGGCTTAGTGGTTGATTATTGACCTATGAACCAGAAGATCACGGTTCAATTCCTGGTCGGGGCACATGCCTGGGTTGCGGGCCTTTTCACGATGGTTCCATAGGCTTGGGGTGAACCTTTGATTCTTTCACAATAGCTTCAAAGTTGCCCCAAACTATGAAACCAGAACATTAGAGTGTCCCCAGGAACAGAGATGGCACCATGGTGGCCTGTGACTTCCCACATGTGAGTGCCGAGATCTGAGGCAATATCATGGTGCTCCTTTAACTCACAGCTCAGTTCTTTTTTAAAACTGCTCCTTTTCACCGTCTGTTCCACGCTTCTATGTCTCTGCACCTGTTCTGTCCATCAGTTTATGTTGCTCATTAGAGTCCACCTCTGAGTGGGATCACGTGACACTTGTCTTTCTCTGACTGGCTGAGCTCGGGAAGGTGGGGTGGGCGGGAAGAGATCAGTCAAAGACCTTGTATGCATGTATGCACAGCCCATGGACACAGACAACAGTGTGGCGGGACCTGGGGTGGGGGGGGGGCGGCTAGGAGGGGCCAATGGGGAAAAAGAGGGACCTATGTCATACTTCCAACAATAAAGACTTTAAAAAAAAAAAAAACACTCCTAAATGCTGTAAAATTGGTGTTTTAAATGAGTTAAAGTGAGAATTATTAAGTTACTTTACCTCTTTTGTTGCAACAGGAAAACAGATGCTGCAGAATTTCAAAGAGGTCTTAAAATACGGGGTGGAAAACTATTTTGCAGGAAATACGTTTTCAGGGGGATTTTTAAAAAGCACTCATCATTAAAACCTCAAAGTAGCTTAAAAAATTTTTTTCCAAACAACAGTAATCTCGGCTCCCACAGGGTAAGGACGGAACAGGCCCAGGGTCGCACCTTCTCCCGCCCCTGACCCCCCCCAACCGCGTGCAAGCTCCCCCTCCACAACCCCCCGCGTCCTCATTTTGGCCGTGGTTTTTGTTGTTTTGTCAATCCGCCCCGAGGATGTTCTCCGCTGGTTTTTGGGGAGAGTGGAGGGTGGGAGAGGGAGAGACACATCCACTGGCCGCCTCCGGCCTGCGCCCGCCCAGGCCCGGCCCGGGGCTGCGCCCGCAACCCAGGTGCGTGCCCTTCGCGGGGATCGAACCCGGGCCCTTCAGCCCGCAGGCCGACGCTCTATCCACTGAGCCACACCGGCCAGGGGCCCAGCGCCGCTTTCTGACCGTAACCCCTAACAACCAGCAGCCGAACCCCCGCGAACCCCAATTCCTCAGAATCATGCCCCGAGGTGGGGGCCCCGCCACGCGCCACACCCACCTCTGCCCGGGCTCCTGTTTCCATGGCGACCAGGCGCACAGCGACAACGTGGCTCCGGAGGACGGAGGGCGAGGCCACTTCCTCAGCGAGGCCGGCGCCGCTCACAGGTGCCAGCCCGGCGCCCGGTGGCCGCGTTCCCTCCAGGACGAGCTGCCGCCTCCCGGGGGGTGTGGGGGGGTAAGTGGGGGGCACTCAGGACCCCGGGGGCCGCCCGGCCTTGGCGGGGACCCACACCCTGGCCCTGGCGGAGCCACAGGCCCTGGTTCCTCCGCAGCGCAGCGCCCGCGGCCCTGACTTCCGGCAGAACCGCTTCCGGGTGAGGGGTGAGGGGTGAGGGGTGAGCTCGGGCGCCAGGAGGGCGGGCGGCCCGGCTCCCCCAGGCTCGTCCCCGTCCTGGCCGGGGTGGCGCAGCGGATGGAGGGTCTGTCCCTGGACTGTAGGGTCCTGGGTTCGACTCCGGCCGAGGGCACAGGCCCTGGTTGAAGGCCCGACCCCCAGAAGAGGGCGTGCGGGAGGCAGCCCATCCACGATTCTCTCTCATCGGGGATGTTTCTCCCTCTCCCTCTTCTCTCCTCTCTGAAATCAATAAAAATAATTTATTTTTTCAAACATAAAAACAGCCCTGACCGGTGTGGCTCAGTGGATAGAGCGTCGGCCTGCGGCCTAAAGGGTCCCAGGTTCGATTCTGGTCAAGGGCACGTGCTTGAGTTGCTGGCTCTGTCCCCAGCAGGGGGCGTGCAGGAGGCAGCCAATCAAATGATTCTCTCTCATCATTGATGTTTCTCTCTCTCTCCTTCTTCTCTAAAATCAATAAAATATATTAAAAATAAAAACAACCTTGGAAGTGAATTATTGAATCTTTTTCTTTTTAACATTTAAAAAGATACTCTTATTGATTTCAGAGAGGAAGGGAGAGGGAGAGAAAGAAACATTCAGTGATGAGAGAGAATCATGAATCAGCTGCCTCCTGCCCGCCCCACACTGGGGAACCAGCCCAAAGCCCTTTGGTCTGCAGGCTGATGCTCTATCCATGGAGCCAAAGCAACTAGGGCATGAACTATTGGCTCTTTATAAGATTTCCCCATTTCAAAAAAAAGTAATGGAAAAAATACCGGAATTTCACAAAATAGAGCCCTCTCTCAAAATAAGAACTTTAATTAACATATATATATATATATATATATATATATATATATATATATACACACACACATATACATATATATGTAAATTGATATATATGTCAGGACTGATTGTTTATACTGTGATCACTTTAATTTAAAAGGAAATATCAACTCTAAATGAATGTCCTGGAAAACGTTTCTATTTTTTTCTCCTGAGAAAAAAATACTTTTCTGATTTCTTATTCTTCTCAATCAAAAGTATTTGAGAAAGTGAGGAAAAGGCTCCAGGAGATTGGCTCATCTATAGCACATTAAAAAAGTATAGTCATTTGGGCCCTAGCTGGTGTTGCTCAGTGGATAGAGCATTGGCCTGCAGACCAAACAGTCCTGGGTTTGATTCTGGTCAAGGGCACATACCTCAGTTGCAGGCTCCTGCCTGATATGGGCCCTGGTCAGGGCATGCACAGGAGGCAAACAATTGATGTGTTTCTCTCACATCAGTATTTCCCTCTGTTTTCCCTCTTTCTGAAAAAATCAATGGAAAAATAGCCTCAGGTGAGGATCTATCTATCTATCTATCTATCTATAATATATAAATAAATAAATAAATAAATATATATATATATATATATATATAAATACATATATATAAATATATATAATATATAAATATATATTATATATATATATATATATATATATATATATAACCACTTGGATCTCTAGAAATGTGTTTCTTCTCTATATTAATCACTTCAAATATTTTTATGCTTCAGTGTTAATAATCTATGAGTATAGATTTTTAGATGAATTTAATGTCAACTAGGGATTAATGTGAATTAATTAAATTGACTGCATTACCTTAATGAGAAAAAA
>PVJN01013598.1:0-48330 GCA_004026805.1 Lasiurus borealis
TGAGGCAAGATCAGAAAAGCACAACATAATGTCTGACTTGATCATTAGTTGAATGATCAATAGTAAGAGCAATTTAAAAAATATTCTCAATAAATTATCCTGCAATAGAGGCAATTTAACATGAAGCCCCTCAATTTCTTACCTCCAAACTGAGCTGTACCCACACCCCTCATTACCTTTCTTCAGTTTCAGATGTTGTGCCCCTTTCATTCTGGGCCTGCCCAGTTGTACTTGCCAAAAATCAGGCTCCACAGTCATCCTCTCCCTGGAAACATCATCCTTTCCTCCCACAGGGTCATGCTTCCTTCATGCTTATTTGTCTCCCTGCCATTCTTTTTTTTTTTTTTTTTTGCTTTTTTAAAATTGATTTTAAAGAGGAAGGGGGGGAGAGAGAGAGAGAGAGAGAGAGAGAGAGAGAGAGAGAGAGAGAGAGAAACATCAATAATGAGAGAGAATCATTGATCGGCTGCACCCTGCATGCCCTACCCTGGGGATCGAGCCCATAACCCAGGCATGTGCACTGCACTGACTGGGAATCAAACCTGGGACCCTTCGGTTCACAGGCCAAACCAGCTAGGGCTCCCTGCCATTCTTGAAAAATAAATCTATATATGGTTTCATGTCCCCTGGAAAATGTTCCCTGTCTTCTTCCCTCTTATCCAAACTTTTTAAAAGAGTAACCTGTGCTCAGAATGACCACTGCATGTGCCTTTCATTCATCCTGCACCCTGGCAGATCTGGTTCGGGCCACTATATTCTTCTACTTACAAAATCCAATCGACATTTTCCAGTCTTTGTGTTGCTCTGTATTTCTGGGCATCTGGCATGTTGATTACATGTACCACCACTCCCAAAAGTAATACACTTTCCCAGTTTGTCTCATTTCTTCCTGCTCCTTCTTAGTCATGAGCTTCTCTCTCTGTACCTACTACTTACAGGTTAGTGTTACTGCTCTTTTCATAACTGATACTCATCTTGAGTGAATACCCACACTCAGGATTTCAATTGCCGCCTATATGCTAATGATTCTCTAATTCCATGGTCTGAAAACTGTGGCTCTCGAGCCACATGCAACTCTTTGGCCCCTTTAGTGTGGCTCTTTCACAAAATAGCACAGCCTGAGCGAGTCTCTTTTGAAAAAATTTAAGTTTAAAAAAATTTGGCATTAGGAGAAGTTTAAATTTTAAAAAATTTGGTTCTCAAAAGAAATTTCAATCATTGTACTGTTGATATTTGATTCTGTTGATGAATGAGTTTGCCGACCACTACTCTAATTCAATCTCCAACTCAGATTTCTTCCCCAACTTCAGATTCATCAATTCCATTACCTGCCAGGCACTCTCACTTGTGTCCTCTTCTGGTATTTCAGATTTGAATTCTCAGAAACTAAGTAAGATTTCCCTGCAATCTATCTCTGCTTGTTGTTTCATCTTCTCTTTACTCAGTGACCAAAGTTATAAAATATGAGCCTTGACTTTTCTCTTTTCCTCATCACTTCATTACAACCTAATGGTTTTCTCTCCTATGAGTTTCGCAAATGCGTCCTCCACTTCACTCCTATATCAAATGTACCTTCTCTTGCCTGGAAAAATACAACCGCCTCCTAACTGGCCTCCTTGTTTCTAGACCTGCTCCCCTCATTCTGCTCTTTCCAGAGCTACCAGAATGATCCATATAATGCACTTCTGATCCCATGGCTTCCTGGCATCTACATGAGGAAGTTCAGCTTCTTTCCAGGCATGCGTGGCCCTCTGTGGCGGTCTCTTGCTTTGCCTACTTTTCAGGCCGCGGTTTGGATTCCAGCAACAGCAGCACTCACTGGCAGTAGTTCTCTGCACACATCCGTTCTCCCTCTGATCTTTGCTTCTGCCTTTAAAATTAAATGTTTTCCTTCCGAGTGTTAGGTTGTTCTTACAAAGGAAGTTTCAAGTTCATTTTATGTTACATATTAGAGCTTGTGGGCTTGGGGAAGGATGGGGGACCGGAAGAGGCCTTTCCAGCCACATACACATCTCAGTCTCTTCCTCCCCTACACAAGGTCCGGGGCCTGAGTTATTTGTGTGTCAGTTTGATTTAGAGCTGTTAATAAGTATGTCAAACATTGCCGGTTTTCACTGAAGGAAGTTCTAAACTCAGGCAATCTGTCTGTTACAAAGAGAGCACTGCCCTCTAGAGGTGGCTTCGAGGGAAGAAACACATCAAATCCACACTATTAAAGCATCATGTTGTTTCTCATGTGAAACAAATTTTATTATATGACCTATACGGTTACTGCTATCTGTCCAGATGGTGCTTTCCCAGATAACTAGTTCTGATTCATAATGTTTTATTTGCTTCAATGGTAGTGTTTGGGGAGAACGCACACAATGTACCTCGAAGAGCACTAATAGAGGATTCAAATTTTGTGGGAGCGAGCCCTGATTCTTCCATTAATGTCTGTGAGCTTAGCCCTCTCATCAGTTAGTCAAAGGGAACAAGATTCCATCCAAAAAACTGACTCATCCAAAAGTGTATTTGGGGAATAAAACTAGAAACAGAAATGTCAGTAAATATTTCTTATACACTAAGTATATGTGAGGCACTAACTAAAAACTGTTTTGCAGAAGTTGTGTGTTTACATTTGATTTTTAGAAATTTAAATAAAAATTATTTGAAAAAAAAAACATTTGGAAAACATATAAGGTTTCAATTTAAATGGATGAGTTTAACCCTGATACCATGAAAACCTGAAAATGAAACTGAGCTAAAACAAAAGTAAAACTTAATCTGGAGTTTCCAAGAGTCTATTCCAAGATAAAAAACAAAAATGAATCTTAGACACACACACACACATTGTAATTTGCCATTAAGCTCTGGCATAAATCCCCTCTTGTCCCTGACTTCCCATCCCCTTATTTTTAACCAACAGAAGTAAAAGGAAGTCTTTTTATTTAATGATAAGATCTCTATATATGTATGTATGATGATTGACAATAGGTACAATTTTATTTATTACCTGACAATGGCAATTGACTCATGAGAATCTCTTAGTATGCTAGAGAAAGGGAAGCATGATTAGGACACCATTTATGTTCATAGTCACACTGGGAGGAAGATGCCCCAAAGCTCAGAACATGGGAGCTGGGCAACAGGAGGAATCTGGGGACATCAGGTGAATCTTCTGTCATGCAAGGTGCCACATCTGTATACTATGCTTACAATGCTGTGCAGTGCAACATTAATGCCTTCTTTTGACATCCAATTCCTATATGAAAAATACCACCACGATCAGAGCTGGACTGCTGAGTTAAGAGGCCAGCACCTCGAACGACTGAATGTAGAAATCTTTGGACCTGATTTCTGACATCAAACTAATCACTTTACCTCTTTCTTCACTAGTTTTGTGTGTCCAACTTTACCAAGTCCTATGCACATTATCAGAGAAATATACCTAAGAGAGTATCCCATACATTCAAGACATTTTTACTTGAAGTTCTTTCTTATAATTTTTAGCCTAGACTACTCAGAATTCCTTGCTGGAGGCACAGTTAGAAAATATATTTTAAAATGAGAAATGAAAGAAGTGAACACTTTACTAATAGTGTCCATGTTTTTGTTATTAAAAGTTGTGGCATAACCATTGCCGGACCATAATCCTTAATTAATTCTCAGCATCATCTTCCCAGTGTTCTGCTGAAAACACCAAAACAACAGAAACCAAAAGCAAGGGCCTACTTTACCCTGCTCTCATATTTCAAATGCATTTCAGAGTTTAGTTTCAAATGTTGTGACAGAAAGAATCTTTGCTTGTTGTTATATAATTCTCTGGTTTATGACTTAAGGCTAGATGCCACTTTATACACTTTCATCTGACCTCTCCAGGCTCCACTTCACTTACTATTCTCTTCTTCCTTCATAATCCTGGTTTACCATATTAACAGAACTTCCTATGTGAGGACTGGGTGTGGTCATATAGCGGGTAACTCATGGGGCCAACAGTCTGTTTAGATAATGACAAGTATTGAACATTGAGTCTGGATGGGGGAAGTTGTTCTTATCACTTCTCCCTCAAAGTAAACTGCTCTGAGAATCAGCCTGCAGCAACTGAATTTGCAATATGTAGAAATGTAATTTGGTGGCTGGCCTTGCTGCTCTTTCCGTGGCATATCCTGTTGCTCTGCCTAGAGGTGAGCCCCTGGGGGGAGGACGTGTGGTGAGTGAGGGCGCCCTCCCAGAAGCCCGGATAATTGGAAATACAGCAGGACGTCCTGTTCCTGGGAGACCTGCTGCCTGGTTGTTTGTTCTCCAGAGACTTGGCTCTGTGTTCTTGCCCAGACCTTTGTACCTTGGCAAGGCCACTTCTCGTGTTTTCTATCTTAATCCATGTGCTATTCTGGCTCTCTGGGAGGCTTGGTTTTGTGTGTATATAGTGGAGAGGAAGCTGCATGGACTGCCTGGCCATGCACGTGCCCGTGGACACTCCATTAAGTTTCAGAAGCAGCAAAAGAAGATGCACTTACATTGGATCTAAAAGCTATTACTTGGGCAAAAATCTAACAACATATCTTTCTTAATTCTTACTTAAATAAGGAGGAGCCAAGGTCTCTGGTGTTAATGATGATTATTAACATTTTTGACGGCTGCCAGATACCAATGCTGAATACTTTTAGCCACACAACTTAATCTGGACAGTACCTGCCAGAAGAGCACAATCAGAGGCTTTTGAAAACACAGGGCCAAGGGAATATGACAACATGATGTCCAGAAAGTCATTCAGACATCTTGGTGCCTTGGTATCTGCATCTATTAAATAGAATCTAAATGCAAAAACAGCATGAATAACAAAATCTTCCTCACTGGGGTTTTGTGAAGGATACCAGGTAGTCATGAAGTATTTTAAGTCTCCCAGAAGGAGGGCCCATTTTCTAATTACTGGTTAGAAAATGGCTCGCCACTATAAATGGGAAATAGAAGAGTGGCGGAGCTAAGGGGTGAGGCTAGCGTCACACAGTGAGCTGGGGAAAACCCCAGGGTAGAGGGAGATCCAGACTTGCCTAATAAAAAAAATGGAGCCACATCTGGGGAAAGCCCCAGAGTTGAAGTGATAAGGGCACCTGACATAGAACCTGAAGTCACAGGCACATAGACAAATAATACCTCTAGACTTGCCAACACAGATGTCGTCCCACCAGGCCTTGTCTTTGGAGGAGAACTGAGGTGTGTCCTGTGGTTGACTTGCAGGTGCAGTGAGCAGGTGACCCTCTGGGAATCCCCCCCGGTTCCTTGGTGACAGGGTGAGAGGTGTAGGTGGAAAGGGACAAAATGTGTAGAGCTCTGTTCAGTGGGATCCTATTTTCAACCCGAAACACTTAACATCTTGCCTGAACTCATGGCCTTGCAACTGGGGAGGCTTGATGGCAATTGATTATGAAACAGGAAAAGATGACTGGGCAAGACTTTATAAGCAGTCACTGTGAAGAGAAGGAAGAAATCCAGGCAAGCTTTAGCCTTTGCTGTTTGCCTCAGGTTATATTTCGCAACACATAATGGCAGCAATTAAGCCCGGACACAATATTATCTCATTTGTGCTGTTATCTTCCCAGGATCTGGAACATTTTCTGTGGGACCCCACCTTTATCTCTAGGAGCCTGTGGCAAATAGATCTGTGTCAGCTCAGGTCCTTCTGTAGAAGTTTGATGCTGAAATTGGCACCTTCTACCCTCACCCCTCCCCCCCTCGTGGTTAATGTGTTTTTCATCTTTGTTCTGAGTTGCATTAGTCTGGCGTAGTTTTTATACCATTAATTATTAATGAGTTAGTAATTCAATGGTCCTGCCTTTGAATCTCTGGAATCATAGGTTCTTAGTAATAACTGAATCAACTTGTTGGCTCTCGGTGGACTCTGAAATCCGGTAACATTCGTGGTGTGTTTATTTACTTGGATGGTTATTGGGTCTCAGTAGGAGAAATGGCTGGAGAAAAAAATCCCATCAAAGCTTCTTCAGTTGCCAAGAGAACTCTAGTTCTGTAGCCTCTGCTCTCATTGAAGCACCACACTTCCTAGGAGAATGCCGCTACCCCCTTTTATCATCACGTACTTGGCTTTACATCTTCCAAAACAGTTGAACTTGCTCTAAGTTCTTTGAAGTACATGCTAAAATGATTTTCTAATTAGAAATTAATTTACATTATAGCTATAACTCTATATGCTGAACCTTTTGCAGCATGATAGTGAAACTTAGCTGAGTAGTCAGTAATTTATACGCAAAAGCTACCATCACCACATACGCCAGGGGAAATATTAGTGTGTATTCTTAAGATGTATTTAAATGGGGGGGAATTAACAGAAATAGTGCTGTAGAGAAATCCTGACTCTAGAATTAATAAAGCCATAGTTTGTTAAGCTCAAATGCCTACAAGGTTATATACAGAAGAACAGTTTGTGCATGGCAGGTAAATAATCGTGATTCTCAGTGGGAATTATTTGTATTTTAATTGTTATGAGAAACGGAGAATAGTGTCTTATTCGTCCTCTTCTCATTTTATAAAGGATAGTTTACCATACATTTAACTTAAGTTTTTTAAAAAATATATATATATTTTTATTGATTTCAAAGAAGAAGGGAAAGGGAGAGAAATAGAAACATCAATGATGAGAGAGAAGCATTGATCAGCAGCCTCCTTCATGCCTCACACTGGGAAGTAAGCCTGCAACCTGGGCATGTGCCCTGACCAGGAATCAAACCATGGCCTCCTGGTTCATGGTCAACACTCAACCACTGAGTCACGCCTACTGAGCTAACTCAAGTGTTTATCTTCAAAATGTTACCCTATAAATCTTGGTCATGATCTTCTTTTGTTCTATGTCCTCCTGTCTATCTTTGTTTTTGATGTTTTTGTTGTTTTGTTTTTGTAAAATCAACTGTTATATCTGATTAAGGCTCAAGATAGTATGCATATGCTTTTCTGAAAGCCAGCCTTAAGGTTGAATTAGGAGTTGAAATTTAAGTATAATTTGTGTGTCAGCATAGCAGCCTACAGTCTTTTTTAATATAGTGATTCCATTTATATATCCTATCCTCACACCACCTCTATAACATTTTTAATGTTTTTTCTTTAAAGTGGTATGTCTTTCACTTAAATAAACTTTCCTTAAATAGAACTTCTGAATCATGGCTTCAGATGGAAAATCAGCATCTCCAGCCAGAGTAGATGCTAACCCTGGAGAACAATAAAATATTATTTAATTCTAGCTAGAAACTGGAGCTTGCTAGGCCTATGGCATTCTCCCTCTCTCTCATCAAGTGTTAAATATGTACTAAGACCGAAACCAGTTTGGCTCAGTGGATAGAGCGTCAGCCTGCGGACTGAAAGGTCCCAGGTTCGATTCCAGTCAAGGGCATGTATCCTGGTTGCAGGCACATCCCCAATTGGGGGTGTGCAGGAGGCAGCTGATCGATATTTCTCTCTCATCGATGTTTCTAACTCTCTATTCTTCTCCCTTCCTCTCTGTACAAAATCAATAAAATATATATATATTTTTTAAAAAAAAGATGTACTAAGGAAACTAAGTGGAGACCCTTTCTAGACAGAATGAACAGTGTAGGGAAATGGAAAGGGAAGAACTTCTTCACATGGGATTTAGTGGTATTACCCCAAATCATCTTCACTTAAGAAATCAATGCCCTAGTAATACCAACTCAAGACCCCTAAGTTGAATAATTGGGGATGGTAGTGTATAACTCTACAAATGAAGCCAAGCTGGACTCATGGCTCTTTTTGTCCAAGATTCTTTTCCTGGGGATTCTGACTGACCGCTGCTGCTGCCACTGAGATGGCCTCTGGGTGTGCCTTCCTGGACATTCTGGTTTGAGCATGCACACAGGCTCCCTTCTGTACTTCCTCTGAGAACACCTGAGAAGGGACTAGAAGTTTAAATAAGACTTTATAAACAAATGGGATAGCAAAAAGGATATAAACAGGATGACTTACTTTTCCTTTTTATCATTGGTTTGAAGATGCCCTGAGGCAGTGGTCTAATTAGCATGCATGGACAACACCTGGAAAGCTTGTTAAACTACGGTGCTGGTGCTGGGCCCACCCCCAAATATTCTGATTTGGGATGGGGCTGAGAATCTACATTTCCAGCAAGTGCCCTTGTGAGCCTGAGATGGCGGGTCTGGGAATGAGGCAGGGAGACCACGGAACGGAGGAGCCCCACCGCTGCCTGGCATGACTGCCTGCCCACAGTTAAGCCAGGCCCATATTTGAGGTATGTGGAGAGGAGACTCCTTAAGGGAAAGATCATAATTCTAAAATGGAAAGGCAGCTAGCTTCATAATGAACATGGAACTGAATTCTCTTTCTCCTGAGCTAGCTACCCATGTCTCCCTCTTATTGAGGTCACCCAAACCATGTTTCCTCAATTCTAAGGTGCACATTTCCTGTATTTTCAAAGCATTAAAATTGCCATATGTTTCACTGTTGCAAATGCCTGAATCTACAGAAACCTGGTTGGAGTTGTTTAAGTTGTCATTGCTTCATGAGCTACATGCATTTTGGGTATACTACACAAGTGGGTTTTATTGCCAATTTAAATTGTCTTTAAAATTAAGATACTGTGATTAAGCATTGAAACAAAAGTTATTGTGTATGAAGGAAGAAAAGTGTAGGAATAGGACAGTGGGGCTCACATATGGTATGGAAGCAAGTATTTTGTCTATAGAAAATGATTGCAATTCTATATTTTTACAAAGAGCTATAACAGTTTTATTTTAAAATAGCAACATTTACATCATACTTGTACATAATTTTAAATTATGTAAATTACAGTGAAAAAGTTGATCTCACCTTAAAAATAAGGCAAATGTGGATTTATAAAATTCTTTTAGGAGATACAAAAAAAGGTGAAGGCCCCAGCTCTAGATTACAGTTTCCCAACTGGTCCTCATATAAATGGCAACTGGCCAAATAAAGTCTTTAACTGTCTGTGGCAAACTAAGAAAGTAAGGACAATGTATCAGTTTCTCTTTAATGAAGCTAACTGTTTTCAGTTTCAAGTTCTGTCCTATATTCTGAAATTAGGTCCTTTCTATATTTTTGGAAGAGAGGGAGTTAAAATATTCTTTAATTTCAAAGTTATGATGTTAATACTTAATAGGCTTTTTTGAAAATCCTTTTCCATATTTCCTTCTAAAGCAACAACTATATGCTTTACAGCTCCAACATGAGAAGACTACCCAAAACCCTAAAGATAAAGCCGAGTTTCATTTTCTCAGATACCCACAAAAGTATTGGAAAGCAGAAGAAATTGCCAAATTTCTGAGAAAATTGACATAAGTTTCAAAGACACAGGGCTATCATTTTAGGCATTGCAGCAATTGAATTAGTGTTCTTTTTTTTTAGTGGTCCAGAAACAGTGGTAGGATGTGCAAAGGGTGGTGCTTTAGGTTTGACCAAACATTTATCCCAGCACCTACGTCAGCCAATGCTCAACACACGTGTGCTGCTGCTTCTAAAGGCCTCGGACTGAAACGCCTACTTGGAATCCAGCATCTTACATTTACCCTGGTGGCCTTGGTACAACTCATTGTCCTGCCTTTGTCAGGGTGGTGACTTTAAGGCAGATCCACATTGCAAGTGAGCTGGGAGACTGGCCCAGGAACACTATTAAAGAGTACAAGCCCTAAAGCAGTAAAAATATTAATACACAGTTCCTGTTGGGAGGCAGTGATATAGGAAGAGTGGGGGTGGTGTTGACATGGGGAATCAGAGTAAATAGCCTATGGATTATGACCTCATGAGAAATTAAACATGCTCTATCTTTTCTTTATGTCCTCATTTATCTGTGTTTGGGTTTGTGAGGGATATGCTGCCTTAATTTGTGTCTGATGATTGTATTCTTCCTGGGGGAAATGGAGCAAGTGATTAATCCCTGGAAAGACATGAATGGAGGCAGAACCAAAACACATTTTCGGCGTGGAGCACAATTTCCTGGGCCGAATAATATTTGGAATTTGTTTGTATTGGTTCTTTCATTATTATTTGCATCAAGAGCTGGAAAAACAGATCAAGTGTTAAGTCTCTTATAGACGCAAGGGGTCAGCATTTCAACACAGATTATCTGTGGCTGGCTTGTTTTCAGATTCATTTCTGTAACTCCATGCTGGCTTGTGCTTCTGGGTATGAGGGTGAGTAGAGACATGAAACTCAGTTGTACTTTGCAAATCACTCTATTTTTCAGTGTAAAATTTTAACATCTCTCTTTTATATTGAATCATCTGCTAAAAGCCTTGGAAAATGATACCTATTAGTGAATTTCCCAGTCTACTGCTCTCCTAGTTTCAGCAAGTTTCAGTGACCTCCGGATTTACATAAATGGTCCTTAATCTATGTTTGCTTAATAAATGTATTGGGTGGTTTTCTGGACTGCACTATTGATGCCAATTTGCCAAGAAAGGGGTCTCTGGGAGCAGTAAGAGTGTGTATATTCTTTCTGGGCTTATTTAGGGCTTTTGACTTAGCATTGAGTTTCGTGATCATGACTGGTATCTTTGATCTGCCTTTCCACTTGCCATTCCTAACTCAGCACAAATACATGATATCTCTTGGGGCATGCTATGTTTTTTCCCCATAATTAAAATTTTACATAATAAAATTCACTCCTATTACTGAACATTTCTGAGTTTAGACCAATGAATAGTTCTGTAATTTTACCACCATAGTGAGGTAAATTTCTATTATCTCAAAATGTTTCTGTTTTCTGCACCTTTCTGATCTGTTAATCTTTTCCAGAACAATATGCAAATAGAATTATATAGAATAAGGAAGTTAATCTAGATACACACTTTCACTTAAAATGATGCATTTGAGATTCATCTATGTTGCATGTACTAATAATTTGTTGAGTTTTTTTGTTTATTTGATTTGCTGGCTAGTATTTCATCATGTGGATATACCACAGTCTGTTTATCTATTCACAAGTTGAAGGACATTTGAATCATTTGTGGTTATTGGTGATTATGAATAAAGCAACTATAAACATTTACGTACAGGTTTTTCTGTGAACGTAAGTTTTCATTTCTCTTGGGATGAGGGATGATTTAAAATATGCTTTAGTTAAAAAGTATGATGTTGCTATGGCCGGGCATCATCTATGCACTGAGAGGTCTCAGGTTCAATTCCTGGTCAGGACATATTCCCAGATTGTGGGCTTGATCCCCATTGGGGGTGTGCAGGAGGTAGCCGATCCATGTTTTCCACTTTCATTTCTCTCTTTCTCTCTCTCTCTCTCTCTCTCTCTCTCTCTCTCTCTCTCTCTCTCTCTCTCTCTCTCCCTTCTTCTGTCTCCCTTCCTCTCTTCCTTTTTCTCTAAAAATCAATAGAAATATTTAAAAAGTATGATGTTAATCCATAATAAGCTTTTTTTCCCTTTTGCACATTTCCTTTTAAATTGGAAATTATTGGAAGCATGATTTTTCTCTGCTTATTTTTTTTTTCTGCAATGGTAGGTTGGTTCAATAATAAATGTAAGACCTTTAAAAAATAAAATAAAATAAGATAAAATAAAATAACAGCTATGTGATTTACAGAGCCAGAACAAGGACACTACTCATAAGCAGTTACTAAGATACTCAGAAGTGTGGCCAACAACTTGCTAAGCATTGCAGTCCAAAGCACCTGGGAGTGGATCAAGGTACTTGTTATTTGCAATTTCTTAATCATCCTCTTCAAAACCTTCCAAACACTCATGAAAATTGTATGCATGTATAGAATCTAGACTCCTGTACTCAGAGAATGTTTGTGCATTTGTGGTTTAGACTAAAACAGTAATAATATTTTTAAGCCAGAAGAAATCTTATGACAGTTAGACCTTATTTTATAAGTGAGCAATATGAAGCCAACAGAAAGGAAGAGGTTTCCTCAAGGCTATTTGCTAACCAGTTATAACTAGATCTCTGTTCCTCTGGCATCGTTTCCAGGACTTTCAACTCTAATTTCCTTACCATTTGATAAATAACTATATTGGCTCTAAAACAGAAGTAGCAATAATAATTGTTAATCAACAATATATGCTTTGATAATGTTTCCAATTTATTAAAAGTATTTTTACATTGGCCAGAACCTACCCCTCATTAGCCTTTCTCATCTCGGTTTACAGCATCACCATCTTCTCATTACTCAGTCCAGAAACATCATTATTATTGTTATTAAAATATATTTTTATTGATTTCAGAGGAAAAAGGAGAGGGAGAGAAAAAGATAGAAACACCAATGATGAGAAAGAAGCATTGATCGGTTGCCTCATGCAAACCCCTCACTGAGCACACAATCCAGGCATGTGCACTTGACCAGAATCAGACCTGGACCCCTTCAGTCTGCAGGCTGATGCTCTATCCACTGAGCCATATCATCTGGGGCAAGAAACTTCATTTTTATCTTTGATGTTTGGAGGTAAAAATTCCCTCAAAGAGATAAATATTTGTTGAGAGAAGGAGTATTTGAACATATACATTTGAATGTCTAAAATCTGTCATAATTCCCACTGCTTTCATTTCATAGGTTGAAAAGGCCTTCATGTTAATTATCAGTCTCAAGTACTTAGCATGTAAAACAGTGAATGCCTTTTGGTGTGCTTCCTAATTTTAATAATTGACCATATTTTATAATGCAATAGGAAATATTATATTTTATTATTCATTTTATCCTTTCTTTTCTTTCTTCATGAGCTATTTATAAAGGTCTTATGAAGTGCTAAGCACTGCGCTAGCATTGGTAACAAAGATGTCTGCAAGCGTGGTATTTCCTCAGGGAGTTTATAGTTCGGAAGGGGAGTCAGAACAAATAATGACAAATATTTCCTGTCATGTTAGTGCTGTGGGATGTGTAGTAGGCGGACTTAACTTAGTCTAGAATGAGATCAGCAAAGCCTATGGAGGGAGTGACAGTTGAGGGGTCTCAGAGGAGGACAGCAAAAATCAGAGGAGGCGTAAGGGATGCACATTCCAGGCACAGGGAATGGTATGTTCGAGGAACATGGTGCATTGAAAATAAACAACAACCAAGATAGAATCAAGATAACAGCATATGTAAGCACCTAAACTGCTGCCTCGCACAACAATTTCAAAACTACAACTAAAAGATAGAACGGACATCATCCAGAACCACAGGAAAGCTGGCTGAGTGGAAGTTCTACAACTAGAAGGAAAGAGAGGGGCTCAAAGAAACCCAAGGAGCTGCAAAAAGCTGAGGTACAGAGACGCGCACACTGAGAGAGCAGGTGCTGGAGTACCTGGCTAGCTTTCTCTGGCAGGAGGGAGACAGAAACTCCCAATGGCATTGAACCCCTTATCCTATGACACTAAACCCCAGGTCCAGCTGAAACTCATACGGGGGAGTTTGGACTGTGAAAAGGGAGAAGTGCACGGAAATATGGGGGAGTCGCAGGAGGGCAGAAATCAGGTGGCTTGCACAGCACTGCGCGCAGAAGACCAACTGCTGATTGTGCTGCTGGCTTTCGCAAGAGGGCGGGAGACAAAGCATCCCAACTGCGTCACTTCTAACTCCACTAAACCCCAGATTCAGGCGAAGTCCTGGGGATCCAGATTCATATGGTCCCGGAGCAGGAAAGGCAGCAGTCTAGAGGCACCATGTGCAGGGACCACTCCAGCGATTACCAAGTCACGTGAGACTCAGGGGCCGTGGAGAGCAGGACTGACTGGAAGGCTAGGTGGTCCCTTAAGCCCTGAGACTCTACCCGTCCCAAGCTCAACAGAGAGGCTTTTGCAGTTTTGCAAGTCTGGTATCATAAGGTTGAATCCAACACAGAAGTTCTCCCGGCATAGTGAAAATGCCTAGACAAGGGAAGGGATCACAAACAAAAGAAATGGAGGAAAACAAATGACTGGATATAGAGTTCAAAACCACGCTTATAAGGCTTTTCAAGAATATCCTAGAAAAGTTGGATAAAGTTAGGGAGACCCAAGAGGAGATGAAAAAGAACCAACTAGAGATGGAAAAGGTCCAACTAGAAATTAAACATACACTGACTGAAATAAAAAATATTATACAGAGACCTAACAGCAGACTAGGGGAAGGCAAGAATCAAGTAAAAAATTTGAAATATAAAGAATCAGAAAACACTCAACTGAAAAAGCAAGAAGAAAAAAGAATCCAAAAATGTGAAGATAATGAAAGGAGCCTCTGGGACAGTTTCAAGCATACCAACATTAGCATTGTGGGGGTGCCAGAAGAAGAGAGAGAGCAAAATACTGAAAACCTACTTAAAAAAATAATGACTGAAAACTTCCCACATCTGGTAAAAGAAATAGACTTACAAGTCCAGGAAGCACACAGAACCCCATATAAAAGGACTACACCCAGACACATCATAATTAAAATACCAAGAGCAAAAGACAAAGAGAGAATATTAAAAGCAGCAAGAGAAAAACAGTTCATTACCTACAAGGGAGCACCCACACGACTGTCAGCTGATTTCTCAACAGAAATGATGCAGGCCAGATGGGAATGGCAAGAAATATTAAACGTGATGAATAGCAAGAATCTACAACCAAGAATACTCTATCCAGCAAAGCTATCATTCAAAATTGAAGGGCAGATAAAGAGCTTCACAGATAAGAAAAAGCTAAAGGAGTTCATCAACTCCAAACCAGTATTATATGAAATGCTGAAAGGTACTCTTTTAGAAGAGGAAGAAGAAAAAGGTAAAAGCCAAAAAATTATGAACAACAAATACATATCTATCAACAAGTGAAGGTAAAATTAAGTGAATTAAAAATTTGATCAACAGAATAAACTGGTGAATATAATAGAATTGGGAGCACAGAAAGGGAGTGGACTGATGATTCTCAGGGGGAAAGGAGTGAGGGGTGTACAGGGAGAGACTGGACAAAAATCATACACCTATGGATGAGATCAACGGGAGGAAGGTAAGGATAGAGGGAGGGTTGGGAACTGGATGGAGGGGAACTTTGGAGGGGAAAAAAAGAGAAACAAATGTAATAATCTGAATAATAAAGATTTAATTAAAAAAAAAAGCAACAACCAAAACCCGGATGAAGGACAGGGTTGGGTCAGGGTGAGTGAGGTGAAGAGTGATACAAAATGGGACTCAAAAAGCAGGCAGGGGCTAGGTGCTGGGGACTTCAAAGGCCAATAACAAAAGGAAGCAATTTAAAGATTTCAATAGGAAATGACAATTAAATTTTACTTTTCAAATAAGAGTTTAGCTTCTTCGAAGAGATTTTTTAAAGAAGGTCAGAATGAATGCACAAGTGGAAACAAGTTAAAGGCTATATGCAGAATCTGTTACTGCATCAGAAATTTCTCCAGTACAACAAACACTGTCTCACATTTTGTGTGTAGGAATACATGCATAGCTTAGCTGGTTGCCTCTGGGCCAGGCTGCTGTCCTTCTGAAGCCCATCTGAAAGAGGAGTCACATCCTTGCTCACTTCCGTGGCTGTGGGCAGGATTCAGTTCCTCTTGGACTGTTGGACTGAGGACTTCCATTCCTTTCTGGCTATTGCTGGAGGCTCCCCTCAGTTGCTTGTCATGTGGGTCTTCCATAAGGGTAGTTCAAACATGGGAGCTGGCTCCCCCAGAGTGAGCAAGTAAGAGATTGAAAGTAAGATGAAGACCACAGTCTTCCTGTAACCATTCAGAAGTGACTTCCCATCATTTTTTTCTATATTCTATTTGTTAGAAACACAATTCTATTTATTAGGATTACACAATGATGCAAATACCAGGATAGCAGAGATCATTGGGGATATGCAGTCCATTGTAATATCCAACTGAGAAATGATGCAGTTAGATTTAGGTGGTGGCAGTGGGATTAGAGAGGTAATAAAATTGCTTCTCTTGGAAGATTGGAGCAATATTTAGAAGACTGATAGCTGGTTGGATGTGGTGGGTAAAAGAATGAGAGAGTTTAGAGAAGACCCCAGAGTTCAGGCTTGAGCCTCGGAGATAGCACTATTCCCTTGTGATGATGTGTTGTTGGAAGGGAAGGCCTGGTAGTGCAGTTTTGGATATTTTAGGTTTTAGATGCCGTGAGGTATCTAACGTGAATATCAGCTGGGTATTTATGTATTCATATTTAGAGCTCATAAAAAGTTATGGATCACATGGTAGATTTAATATTTGTCACCATGGAGATGGTAATTAAAGCTAGTCTGTGATCTGGTTCAAATTTCCCAAGAGACAAGTGGATCACTGGGAATGAGAACAGTGAGATTTTTCTAATTGCAGCCCTTAGTTCCCTTATTCATATATTCTACCTGTTGGAGACAGAACAACATAGCGACCATTGGCACAAGGTGTGTTACATCCTGAAGGCAATGTGTCACTCTCATAGGGTGTCATCAGCAAGCTGGGACCTTGGATGTCGCTTCAGGAGACTGTTCCAGTCACTGCCAGGACAGCAGTGACTGGGTTATACAGTATGTGGGAGATCAGCAACACTCTATTTTCACTTTGTACCAACATAGCAAGCTGATCCACCTATGAAATGGGCCTGTTTTTTCCTTCCTCCATCACTGGGTGGTTCTCAGGTATATATAAGAACCATTGTAGCACACCCACATCTCTGGGCCTTTACTTATTTTCCACAGAACTGCGCTGAGACTGTTCTGACATCTCTATCTCATTTAATGTGAGCCAGCCCCCCCCATCAAAAGGTAGTAGCAGCCATCCCAGAAATGTGTTAAGATACCTCCAATGCCCCAAGGAAAGTCCTCTGGAGGGCCATTTAAATAAAAGCAGACTAACGCCAGGGAAGAGGCTCACAGAGTAGTAAAGATAATTTGAGGGGAACTTCAGACCAGTAATGGTGTTTACTGCTAAGCCATAGGAGTAAACACCATGGAGGATGATATGGAGAGAGGCTAAGAGGAGAAGAGTAAAGAACTTAAGACAGAGCCTTCCATACAAGATGACAACATTCAATGGATGATGAGAGTAACAAAGAGTTTGGGAGCAAAGATTAGAGCAGGGATGAGGTCAAGGAGGGAAAAACACAGTATTTCATAAGCAGAAAAGTCTCTGCTATGATTTTTTTTATGGTGTCCCTTTTTTTAAACCAATAAAGATATCTTTTTTTTTTTCTATTCATCAGTATAAACTGTTCCCTACTGAAGGCAAGTCAATTGGGATGATTTGAAATGAAACTTAATTTTAAATGAAATGAAATTAAAATAAATCTTAACTGGAATTTATTAATTGGTTGTTTCTGTCTAAACTGAAGTATTGCTTTTATGGATACATTCATGTTTGGGCATTAATATAGTTTACCATTTTGATGTGATTATAACTAAATGTGATCATCTCTTTCCTTGACCTCACTCTGACATGAATGAATGTTTTGCTGCAATTTTAAATGATTTACTTTTTGTTTTTAAGTGCAACATATATAACTTTTCATCAAAAATTGGCCACAGATACTTTTTAAAATATATATTTTATTGATTTTTTACAGAGATGAAGGGAGAGGGATAGAGAGCTAGAAACATCGATGAGAGAGAGACATTGATCATTGATCAGCTGCCTTTTGCACGTCCCCTACTGTGGATGTGCCTGCAACCAAGGTACAGGCCCTTGACCAGAATCAAACCTGGGACCTTTCAGTCCACAGACAGACACTCTATCCACTGAGCCAAACCGGTTTTGGCAGGCCACAGATATTTTTGTCTCCCATCTCTATTAGGAGACCTAATGGTTATCACAAGTCTTTCAAAGAGCATGTGGGTCAGAAGAGACATAACTATGGAGCAGAATAAACATATCTATACCTTTAAATGTAAGGGCACATTTGCAGCTAAGGAAGTTTCACTATTGTCAGTTGCATAGTTCATTAAATCTGAATAGGCACATTTAAAAATGAAGACTGAAAAGTAGGTTGACTTCAAGTTATGAAAAGAGTGTGTTTAGGGCCTGAACTTCTCTAAGCAACATGCACTGGTGATAGTGACTATCAGTCTCAGAACTGAGCTTTAGTAAGATATCTCTTGCTGCTGCGTTAAAAGTGCAGTGGAAAAGGAGACATTAGTGGCAAAAAAACTGGTAAGCTAGTGAAATTGTGTAGGTAATGACTACCCTGAGTCTGATCTACACAGATGACCAGGAATATTTAGATGGTAAAAGGAAAAAGGTAAACAAACTCACAAACTTCTGTTCTCTACTTTTCAACACTTCTGATAGCGCATGTGTGGCCTATCTTTCCATACAATTTTTCAACTCTCTGAGCACAAATTAGGTGTACAATTCAATTATGATACTAATTACCTGAAGTTAGCTCAGACTCCACAGGGTCAGACTTCAGTTCCACAAGAGTGACCCTCAACTTCAGATATCAATCACAAGTCCAGGTTGTTACCTGTGGTCCTGACTGATCAGCTATAAATTAGAGATTCACATTCCCCTTTCAGATTTAATAATGTGTTAAAACAGCTCATAGGCCTCAGCTGGTTTTGATTCAATGAATAGTGTCAGCCTACCTGGGCAGGTATCCAGTCTTACCTGGCCAAGGCCAGGATTTGCTGACAATACCAGTCAGGAGCAAACACTTGCAAATAATGATTTTTTAAAAAAGAATATTTAACAACTTACCTGTTAAGTGCCAAACTAATATTAAGATTTAGTTTGCCACTCTCTTTAAACTGGCTGTTAGACATCCCTCTCACAATCCTAGACCGCTAGCTCTTAATTGCTCACCTGCCTGCCTGCCTGATTGCCCCTCACTGTATCTTCCTGCCAGCTTGACCACCCCTAACTACTCCTCGCTGCTTGCCTGGTTGACCCCAACTGTCCTGCCTGCTGGCCTGGTCACCCCCAACTGCCCTTCCCCCCACCAGCCTGGTCGCCCACCAGCTTGCTTATTCAGTCTTTTGGTTGTCCCTCACTAACCCCCCTGCTGGCCTGGTTGTAGGCAGTCATCTTGTGAGAGCATGAGGGTCAATTTGCATATTACCTCTTTATTCTATAGGATTACAGATGGGGATGGGGTACACTGTGGGTATACAACTCACACTTGATTGGCAACTGACTAAACTGTCTGATTTGTCACATCATACTAGAAAGGTCATAATTCCTGACCTGATGTTTTTCACTACTCCCACTTGAACTTCAACTTTTCTGAGCCATGTAGTGTCCATGTTCAAAGGAACAGCACATTTACTGACAACTATAACATTATAAATGAGGAATGGAGCCCTAGCTGGTTTGGCTCAATAGATAGAGCAGCGGCCTGCAGACTGAAGGGTCTGGGGTTTGATTCTAGTCAAGGGCATATGCCTGGGTTGCAGCTCGATCCCCGGTATTGGGCATACAGGAGGCAGCTTATCAATAATTATCTCTCATCATTGATGTTTCTATCTCTCTCTCCCTTCCTCTCTGAAATCTATAAAAAAATATATTTAAAAAAATAAAAATAAAAAGAAATGAGGGATGGAAAACAATTGTATAATAACCTTTGCACAATCACATTGGAACTGACTTTTCCAGCCTGAAAATGGCTCTCGGTTCCCCCTGATGACATTTGCAGACCTTCATTATAACTGAAGAACCTTGGTAACCATGTCACACATTTTCCTGTGGTCTAAAACACATTCATTTAATGAGATGATGACCTTTATTTATCTACAAAATGTGACACCATTAGCTGTTAGCCAAACAGAGTAAGGTTGAGACAAGCACTTAGGACCTTGAACCTCAGAATTTATATATATTTTTTAAACAATACCTGGACAAAATGCACAGAAATTTCCTCTATTAATAGGGATTTTGATGTAAGAGCAGATGCATTATAACTCTGGCTGAGTGGCTATATTAGACTGTACAGCTGTTTACTAATATTCAGTGTCCCACTTGCAAAAAAATTATACTCATCTGACCCTTTGCAGTTAGGTTCAGTCATCTGAATTGCTTTGGCTAAAGAAATGTAATGGCAGTGACATGCATGACCCTTTCAGGTGGAAGTTTAAGAATCTTGGTAACTAGCAAGGTAGCCCCTGGCTGTCATAGGCTGGGTCACTGAGTGAGGACAAAGTGAAGCAAAGCCCTCAGCTAGCATGTGATGGAAATGTATTATGAGCAAGAATTTAAAAAAAATTGTTGCTTTAAGCCGCTGAGGTTTGGAGTTGTCACCACAACCGCAATGTAATCAATCTATTTTGACTGATAAATGTTATATATTTCTACTGCACACTTCTATACTATATCTGGAGTCATTTTTTAAAGAAAAAAATGTTGGGAATAAAAGGTAGTGTGAATGTAACAAGAAAAATTGGTAGAAAATAGTCTTTAAATTGTCACTAGAAATTGGTAAAAATAACTCACTTGTCCTTTTATGTTTGACTATATACAGCTGTAAAAATGATCAAATATTTTCTTTTAAGTGCTTAGAGATAGAGAAAGAGGTAGAGGAATTGGAATTTCAAAATAATAAATGTACCAAGAAATGGAAAGTTCTCTAGGTTTTTAAAAAAAGGATTAGAGAAGGGTAAACTAACAGAAATGCCTTTAACCACAGAGACCAAACAACTGAAGACCCAGTGGTTTCCTGCCTCCTTGTCTGAGATTAGCTTTTGTCCATATTCCCCACTCTGCCAATCACATTTCAGAAAATCATTCCAGTGCTTAGGACACAGAGATGTCCACATATCTGCTCATCACCCACAAGGTGAATGAAGTGTGAGACAGATGAGAACTCAAGAAAGAAGTTCCCAACGCGTTTTTCTCCAGGCAGTTAAAACTTTATCAGATTGATATATGTTTCCTTGGTTAGAAAGGAAGAGTTTCTTTCTTGTTGTTTGGAGTGGTTTCAAGGAGAAATGTGTAATGTGGATCAAAAGCCTAATGAGATAGATATATTTATATATTGAGCTAGGATTACCACCATCATGTTAGCTAACTCCTTGCATATGACATAATAATCATTTCTTTTTTTGTGTTGAGAATTATTGAGTTCAATTTTTAGTTTAAAATTAAGTATTATTGATTATAACCATATATAAATGTTAAAAATGAAAATATTGTATACCTTTAACTGACACAATGTAGTATGTCAATTATATATGAATTTTTAAAGTCTGATGAGAGGTTAAAAACAGGACCTGACTTTCAGTGGTACTTGGAAGCAAGTAAGCAAGAGTTGCTTCCTCTGACTTGAATGTATTTATCTTTAATTGTCCTTTTAGTGACATTAGTGACAGCTCCACAAAGCAGCCAATAGAATTTTTTAAACATTTTTAACATATACATATATATAATTTAAGGAGTCAAATAATTTCAAAAATTTGTTACTAAAACAACCTTATCACCACCTTCCCTCAATTTACTGCTTCCCAGAGGTAGCTACTTTGAATTTCTTTATCTGATTCCTTTGATGATGAGCACATTTTATTAAATCAACAATGTCTATGGTTATATAATGCAACAAATGCTGCCAGTTACACTGGACACATCATGGGTTGAGACATATCTAATTATATAAATGTTGAAATGTGAAAAAATAATGTGTCTCAGAATTGAAGAGATGTGATATGTTTGCTTCTTTGAATAACTTGCTTTTATAAATATATATTTGTGTGTATGTGTATCTACACTAATAAAAGAGTAAGATGCAAATTGACTGTGCCTTCACGACACCCACCAGCCAATCAGAAGTGAGTATGCAAATTAACCTAACAAAGATGGTGGATTGATTTGCATATGCAGGTGCCAAGCAGCCGGGGGTGGGGTGGGATGCTTGTGTCATCACCATGGCAATGATGCAGGCTTTCTGCACCACCCCAGCCGCTCCAGGCCTCTAAGCAGTGTGGAAAGGCAGAAAGGCGGCTCCAGGCTAGAGCAAAAAGGCAGCTTAGGCCAGAGTAAAGGTGGTGCCAACAGCCAGGGAAAGGAAGGCCCCTTCTTGCACGAATCTTTGTGCATCAGGCCTCTAGTCTACATCCTATCTAATAAAAGAGTAATATACAAATTGACCATACCTCTGCTATACTCACAAGTCATGCCCACCAGCCACACCCACCAGCCAATCAGAGCAAGTATACAAATTAACCCAACCAAGATGGCTACGACCACAGAGAGCACAAGAGAGAGGCTTGAGTTGCCCATGGTGATGGAGAAAGCCAAGCTTTCTACACACCCTGGCTGGCACTTAAGGCAACAAAGTTTTAATGGCTGTGTGAGCAGAAGGCTTGGCTCTGCTCCAGGCTACAAAGTTTCAATTGTATAGGATAAATGAATCCCAGATACCAGGGCCTCAGCCTGCAAATCACTACAAGCCCCTTGCCCAGGCCACCCCATGCCCCAAAGGAACACCCACCCTGATCCAGGACACCCTTCAGGGAAAACCAGCTGGCCCCCACCTGTGCACCAGGCCTCTATCCTATCTAATAAAAGAGTAATATGAAGATTGACCATCACTGCAACACACAATATAACTGCCCCCACATGGTCACAAGATCCTGCCCCCATGTGCATACAAGATAGCCACCATAAGATGGCCAGCAGGGGAGAGCAGTTGGCAGGGACCAGGCCTCCAAGGCAGAGCAGTTGGAGGTGATCAAGCCTGCAGGGGAGAGTAAATAGGGGTGACCAGGCCAGCAGAGAAAGGAATTTGGGGGTGACCAGTTCTGCAGGAAACGGCAGTTGGGGGGGACTAGGCCCATAGGGTAGGGCAGTTAGGGGCAAACAGGCTGGCAGGAGAGCAGTTAGGCATCAATCAGGCTGGCAAGGGAGTGGTTAGGGGGTGATAGGGTAGGGCAGTTAGGGGCAAACAGGCTGGCAGGGGAGCAGTTAGGCATCAATCAGGCTGGCAAGGAAGTGGTTAGGGGGTGATCAGGCTGGCAGGCAGAAGTGGTTAGGGGCAATCAGGAAGGCAGGCAGGTGAGCAGTTGGGAGTCAGCAGTCCTGGATTGTAAGAGGGATGTCTGACTGCCTGTTTAGGCCCAATCCTACCTGGATAAGACCTAAACAGGCAGTCAAACATCCCTCAAGGGGTCCCATATTGGAGAGGAAGCAGGCTGAGCTGAAGGACACCCCATCCCATGCACAAATTTCATGCACCAGGCCCCTAGTATATATATGTATACATAGTCTTCATTCTTGGATTTAGGCATTATACATTGACTTCCCACTATGAAAGTTAAGGTCTGTTGTGTTTTTATACCCTCTTCCCAGTGTTCTCCTCATCCACTGTAAAGTAATTTGATTTTACTAGTGTTCAACATTTTCATAATACGACTATGTAAATATTTTCATATCTGGACCGTACAATACTCTATTTACCCTTTCTTTCCTTTTACTTTCTGTTTTCCCCTGGAATCACTAGTTATCTTTTCTTTAAAAAATGCTTAAATTTTTATATAATTATTTCTCAAACTCACTCTGCGGCATATAAATCTCATTCTCTGTTCTTATAGCCTCTGACCCATGACAGTAGGGAGGACTGCCCTCTAAGCCTGCTGCAGAGCTGTGAGTGGCATTTCCATCTTTCCAGGAGTCTTGTTCAACAGGCCCTTGGATCCTACATATAGGATAGGCAAAACACAAGATTTTACTCTTGTATTATTATCTATTAATTATCATACTTTCTATACAAACACCTTTCTTGATTTTCTCCCTTGTATAGAAAACCTATTTTACTTTTTTGAGAAAGTTTCAAAGTAATGTTTTGAAAACTTATTTGTCTAAAAAATAATTTCTTTCTACCCCTACATTTAATTACCTGGTTACAAAATTGTAAGCTAGAAAGAATTTCCCCTAGTATTGAAAAAGCATGGCTCCATTTCTCCCCTAGAGTCAAGTATTGCTGTTATATGATTCCTATTTTCTTCCTTTTTAAAAAATGCTCATTTCTTTGTGACGAGGATTCTGAAGCTTTACAATGTTGTATCAATAATTATTTGAATTATATAACTGATGATTTAATTCCTCTTCCTAATATTTTCTCTTTGTTTAGACCTTTATTATATGAATAATAGCATTACGAATTATTGTCTTTTACTTACATATATTTTATATAAAAGTAATCTAATAAATAGTAATTATAGAAACTCAAGTTAAATGGTTTTGCTCCAAATTAGACTGTGTTAGGTGGTACCTGGCCTATAATGTTGTGTGTATCAGGCCCTATTAGAGGCCCTGGGTTAAACCACTGGCTAAAGTAGACATGGTCTCTGCTGGGTATTTCTGGAGTGAGAGAGAAAAACACACACACACACAAGCAAATAAGTATAATAGGATATTAAATAGCATTGTTTTTATTATGTTTCAATTTCAGCTAAAGGCCCTAAACTAAAGACATCAGGCTCTAAGAGCCCTCATAAACTAAGGAGAGCAGCATGGAGTTGCCAGACAACCCCAAAGGTCCAGAATGCTCCTTCAACTACCCCCTGACTCCCCCCTCCCTGGCACACAACTCTCACCCCACAACTGTATCCTTCCCACAGTAAGGGGTAGGCCTAGGAATGGAGAGTACTGTTGCTTTATCTGTGCTTTATTTGGGATGGGGATATGATGAAGAATTTGGATTGTAAATGTCCTGTCTGACTGCTTTTTCTACATGGTACAACTATTATTTCAGGAAGATTCAATGTGATAAAATTATGAGAACACATAAATAACAAATCTTCCAGCAAAGTGATGGAGCAAAGCACATATTCCTCTATCTCACATGGAAGAGTGATGAGAAAGCTTGAGGTGCTAAGTCATCGATTCACCTGTTCACGGTGTCAATAGAATTGGAGGGCTTTCCAACCATGGAAGCCTAAAAAGGAAAGTTGACGTTCCTAATATACTCATTTACACTTCAATTCCCAGCATCTATCTTCATAGTTAAAGGAAATGAAAAACATTCATTGGGCAGATGGCAGTCTTCAGAAGGGCCCATGAAATACACCTGTCTCTCACAGGCCACAGTTACAATGGAAACAGCTGTTGACCTGGACCAACGTGTGTTAGTTTTCCATTAGCTCACAGTGTTCACCGGGCCATCTGTACCTCAGAGCTAAGTAAATGGAGTCATTTTTCCCTGGTTGGCTCATTTCCATAGGTCGTTATGTAGAAAAGCTGATAAAGCCTGGTTGCTTCAAAGGAGGGGAAAAACTTCAGAGAATCCGGCAGTTTCCAGGAAGATCATCATTAACAAGGCCATTCAATAAATTTGCCTGTGGATACTTACTAATCCTGTGGCAGCCTGTAGGGGAGGGGAGGTCTACTTGAATTGATGTTAAATGTCAATGAGGTATGGGGCAGAAGCTTGACATATTTACATTTATTTTATTTTCTAATGGCACGCTTTCTCCTCTCTTTCCCTTCCTTTGTGTCTTCCTTTCTTCATTTAGAAACATTTTTGCCAGTGATGTGGTGAAGAAGTATTTTACAAGGTGACTAAACTCTCAAGGTGCAAAATGGGCACTTCCCTTCACCTATCTTTCACCTGTTGAATGATACTTTCCAGAAAGGAAGGAACCATTCTGAGTATTGGGTCCTTATTGCCTGTCATAGTACATAGTAGGTCCTCAATAAATACCTATATTGGCTGAAAGTACAAAAAAATTACATATATACATTGGAAGAAATTTTGGTCATGAGCCGAGATGGCCAATCTATATTAGTTTTTAAATAGTATACCAAATTTATAGGCTGAAAATGGGTAAAAAAAAAATGAAGAAAAGCAGAAAAAAATCTTTAGATACAGCAAAATTTATAATTAATATAGAAACAAAGGCACTTTGTATTCTAATACTATGGCAGTTCACCTACCTGGTCATCTTTGTACCACTGATATAAATTATTCTTGCTCACTTTCTGATTTCTTTTCCAATAAATTGCCCTTAATTAAGTTCCTTTTTAAAAACTAACATTTAAATTAAGTGAAGACATTCTACAGAGATGCTTTACATATGTTTTTTCCCCACAAATTACAGAAGTAGAGATCATCACTGTATTGAAGCTGGAAAAGTGAGGCTCTGAGAGTTTAAGTAATTTTCCCCCTGGTGGTAAATTAGGATTTGAACTAGATTCACTACATCACACTATCTATTAAGCATCAGATGGCTCCTTCAAACACCTTAGACATACCTTTTATATTTCATTTAGGATAGAATTTCCTGTGAATTTTACTCTTTAATCCTTCATTATTTTTCCTTTCTCCTATGATTTGATGATACTTAATTTGCACCTGTGACTTTTAGAATTTGACTGTTAAGAGCAGGGTTGACTTTTATAGCCAATGAATACCATGGTAGCTGTCTGCAGAAGCCAGGAGGAACTTACAGAAGGACAACTTTGGAAGGATGAACCCCACATGCTCAAGTACACAGCTGAACACTCCTAGAGACACTGGAACCGAGCAGAGAGTGCTGTATTGGCCATACATATGGATATCATGGACTTGGCACAGGATGAACAAACCTGATCCAGTTGAGGGATAGCCTAAGGCCCTCGCTGTCTCCAAATTTAAATAGCGTTTCTATCTCTACAAAAGCAACAAATCCTGCTGTGGCTTCCTCACACCTTCCTAGTTGAAATCTGCAATGTTTCTGCCTTTCTCCTGGCTGCATTTAGGGAATCATTCTTATTTCCTTTATCTCCCATGACCCTTCTTCTTTGCTTTATTAACGATCTCAGCCTGAAGCCCCATTAATGCACACTGAAAAAGCTCATTCTACATCATCTTAGCTTAGCTCTAAGATGTCTCATTCACCAAGTTATACTCAACCCAATGAAATGGATCTTTATTGATTTCCTAATAATAGTGTCTCTGCCCAGCTTTTGGATAGTAAGTGTGGAGCCACTGCATGATGTGACTTGTGAGTGAGCTCACAGGTAGTCTTAGCTCCTCATGTCACTGAAACCCCTTCAAAGCCCATCCTCCTCTTTTTTCTTCATGATTAGGTTTCCAAACAGAACTGCAGCAGTTCTTTCCTCAGTGGCTTTGGCATTTCATTTTGAATTTCTTTAGTACAATACACAGGCAAAGCTAAGAAAAGAAATTGTTTGCTAATTAGGACACGCTCCCTTCTTTCTTCTGATCTGACCTTCTATTTTCTTTGCTTTATCATGAAAGAATCTTAGCACTTGCTTGAATCCAAATGTGCATATCTTTCCCCTGTCATACTTTTCTTTCCATTTGACAGGCAGGGCTGACTTACAAGGAAAAGCTGAGCTCCCTGACAGCTGATTACGTTGCATGCCTTTTAAAATGTTACTCCTCAATGAGCATTGGATGGCAGTGATGATGACCTATAAAAAGCAATTAAGGCTTCAGGATCATTTCTCCTTGTGAGCTGGGGGTGAAATGGCAGGGAGCACCTAGGGACTGTTGATAATAGGAAATAAATAGGCTCTTTGGGTAAGGTTCAGAATAGGATGTGAAGTATCTCAGGTCTGTAACACTTGTTTTTCTCTGCCAAAAGAGTTAGACAAATGCAATAGAACTCTCTAATGCTGGTAAATCAACTTAATCTTCTCTACTTTTGCAAAAAACTGTTTTACGGAGAGTGTAGCCATTTGTGTTTTTTTTTTTCCAGAACAGCAGAGTTTCCTCTTTTACTACGGTATAGGGCTCCTAGAAAATTGCTCAGTATACTGAAGATTTGCAAGCCTGTGGACATTTTCATTTGGAATTAAAGCAGTACTCCCTTTGAAGATAGACCTGTGAATAACTTCACACCTAAGAATGAAATTGTAATGTTTAAAGGCATAACAAGAGCAGTTTTGTTGTCCATGAGGCTAGTTATGCTGGACACGGAGCATGTTTCATATTGGTGGAGTCTGGGTTTGAGGAACAATGGGAAGTCTTGTCATTCTCTCAATCATTGGAGATGATATTTTCCTAACTCAACTAGGAGTCAAAAAGCTTGACATAAGTCTCAGTCTACCAGGATTCCAGAAAACTTTGCCCTTGCATGCTATCTTGTTGAAATGGTTGTTTTTGCTGAAAAGAGTGGATGTTTTGCATATTCTAAGAGTGGGCAAGGATGCTTTGCTGTTATATTAGCATATGAAGTTGATATAAAATGTGTAAAAACATTAAGATTGGGTACCTTATGTAGAGAACTTGTTCCACTCACTCAAAATTAGATAATTGCCAGCTATTTAAATATATTTGGTGGAGAAAAGATGAGTTTCTATGACACCAAAACAATGTCTGCCTAAACCATATGTTTTACAGTTCAAATACAAGGTTGTTGTTTTTAAATTCAGAATGTTCTCCCCATTTATTTATCTGATTTTTACTGATACGACAAGTGAGAAAACAGCACAAAATACTTAGGACTATATGACACAGATTCATTTCCAGAAAACAAGCCAATTCTTTAAAAAAGTATATCCCAGAAGGAAAACCAAAAACTTTTATATGCCCTATAAATATTTAATCTATTCTGGAACTTTTGACACAGTGAAGATGTAATGGAAAGTATATGAACTAAAATAATTGATGATTTCCACTCTTCAAGTGAGGAAGGGTAAAAATGCTATGCAGTGAGAACACTGTCCCAAGCCTTCTTTGTGGCTCACCACCGTATTACCTACTGTAATCTAAACAATCCATGTGCCAATGGGTACATTAGGCACCTGTGATGTCTCACCTCTTATGTCTTCATAATTTCTACATTTTGAGGACTGCATCAACATATGATACAAAAGACTGCATCAGACAGAATTCCTTGTGTTTTAGGGTAGAAAAGCACATGACTTAGATTTCCCCATTTGGAGGCACTTGGCCAAGATACAAGACGAGAAAGGGAACAATGTCAGGATGTGGTCCCACATACATCCTGGCAAGTGTGGTGGGAGAGGGGTTCTGAATATTCTGAGTTTGTGGTGGTGGTATGTCTGGCCAGAGGAATGCTTAGATTTTAGCAGTGGAGGATGGCAATAGTGGCGTTTCAATAGGACATTTCCCTACAGGTGGATGGCCATTGTTCTCCTGTGCTTTATTACTAACTACTTAGCATTTCAAGTCTGCCTCTCCCTGAGATTTTGATGTAGTTCTTAATATACTTTAATAAATAATACTTTGTTTAAATTAGCTAGAAATCACCCTGTGATTTGCAACTAAACTCCTCACGAGAACAATGGAAACAAAACGTGGTAATAGAGTGATTTAACTTCAGCCACAGAAGGACATTGGAAATGGAAGATTCAAAGTGTCTATAGAATAAAAGAACCTGATATATTTTAGAAGTTTTTATATTTGAAAATTATTTTTTTATTAAATATGGGATTTCCCCTTCTTAATTTTCCCATAGCTGTATAAGGAAAGGCACTGGGCGGGGGAGGGGGGGGGACACACAAAAATTTAAGTATTTTCAAGAGTTTGTAAAAGAGCTTAAAAAATAAAAATTATCCTAGTCATCATCTGGGAGAACTTATTATTAGCCCCTCCCCACCAGTTTTATTTAGATAAAATTGACATATAACATTGTTTAAGTTTAAGGTATATAACATGATGATTTGATATACATATGTCTTATGAAATGGTTACTACAATAAGATTGGCTTAATTAACACATTTATTACCTCATATAGTTAGTTATTTTTGTATGTGTGTGGGGGGGATATTTTTAAATCTAATCAGCAATTTTCAATTATACAAATATGTTGTTGTTAACTATAGTCACCATGTTGTACATTTAATCCCCAGAATTTACTCATTTTATAACTAGAAGTTTGTACCCAGAGACCATTTTTACCTCTTTCCTGCCACCAGCACACTGCCTTGTTTTTTACTTATTTCACTTAGCATAATGCCCTCAAAGTTCATTCATACTGTCACAAATAGCAGAATTTTCACCTTTTAATCTATATATATAAAAGCCTAATATGCTAACTGTTCAGCTGTTCAACTGGTCACTCTGACATGCACTAACCAACATGGGGCAGATGCTCCAAGTGGTAGGTTAGCTTGCTGCTGGGATCCGGCCTATCAGGACTGAGCGAGACAGGCAAGACACAGCCCAGAGCCCACCTATGGTTCTCCCAGGCTGGCCAACCTCCTATGTCTCTCCCCAATCTCTAAAATAGTTATTCTAATTAATTTCCTTTCAGTGTGCATGAATCCGTGTACCAGGCCTCTAGTGGATAAATAAAATATCACCTTTTCTTTACTCATTCATCTGTCAATGGATACTTACGTTCTTTCAATGTTCTGGTTATTGTGTAAGTATACTCCTTCCTTTTTCAGCTATATCTACTAGTATGTGAGGCTACATTTTCTTCATATGCTTCAACCCAAACATTCTGTAGCAGGTTGAATGCTGAAGTAGTTAACAGATCTAGTTTTCTTCTATTAAGTCAGACATGAAAGAGATTTATAAAAATGTAAAACAGTGCCATTCTTCTCACTAACTTTGTTATTTATGTTGGTATGCAATGGTGTTATTATTGTAATTTTTAAATAATAAACATATATTTTTTAATTTTAAAATCTTTCAATAGCTATAACCCACATCAACAAGCTCTTTGGGGATACTTAATAATATTGAATATGATATTGATTCAAAAAAACTTAAGAACTGCTATCCTACTAAATTATTCTTGGGGAATTTTGCATGTGAATATCAAGCAAATTAATGTATTCAGCAATAGAATAGGATAACTTGATTTGAATGTGAAATTGGGTGTAATGATCAATAACCATCTTATCTAATAAAAGAGTAATATGCAAATTGACCATCACACCAACATACAAGATGGCTGCCCCCATGTGGTAAAAAATGACTACCCCCATGTGGACACAAGATGGCTGCCACAAGTTAGTCAGCAGGGGAGAGCAGTTGGGGGCAATCAGGCTGGCAGGGGAGGGCAGTTGGAAGGGACTAGGCCTGTAGGGGAGAGCAGTTAAGGAGACCAAGCCCACAGGGGAGGGGAGTTGGGGGGCCAGGCTTGCAGGGGACAGCTTTAGGGAGGGGCAAGGTCTCCAGAGGAGGACAGTGGGGTTGGGGGCCAGATCTGCAGGGAAGGGCAGTTGGAGGGGACCAGGTCTGCAGGGGAGGGCAGTTGGGGGCAACCAAGCAACAGGGGAGGGCAGTTAGAGGTGACCAGGCAGGGGAGGGAAGTTGGGGGCAATCAAGCCAGCAGGGAAGGGCAGTTAGGGGTGACCAGGATGGCAAGAGAAGGCAGTTAGGGGTGATCAAGCTGGCAGGGAAGGGCAGTTAGGGGTGACAGGATGGCAAGGGAAGGCAGTTGGGGGTGATCAAGCTGGCAGGGGAGGGCAGTTAGAGCCAATTAGGCTAGCAGGGGTGCAGTTAGGCATTGATAAAGCTGGCAGGGAAGTGGTTAGGGGGAGATCAGGCTGGTAGGCAGAAGCAGTTAAGGACAGTCAAGCAGGCTGGTGAGCATTTGGGAGCCAGCAATCCTGAATTGTGGGGAGGATGGCCAACTGCCCATTTAGGCCCGATCCCACAGGCCTAAATGGGCAGTTGGACATCCCTCGTGGGGAGCCAGATTGAAGAGGGTGCAGGCTGGGCTGAGGGCCACCACCACCCCTCCATGCACAAATTTCATGCACCAGGCCCCTAGTCATATAAATAATTGATTAGGAGAAGTCAAAGAAAAAGAACAGCTTTCAAAAGCCTCTTCAATACTTTGTCCTATGCACTAAGGATGGCTGATCTTGGTTACTGCCATGTGATAGTGAAAGCAGCACATGGTCTGCTAGGCAAACTGTTTGCTTTGTCATGTCACACACATGCTTCTTTGATCATAGATTCTAGTCTTCTGTCTGGCTTCCTTGTGTTTAATACATCTGACATATGGCCTGTTTCTCTATCTGCCTTTTATTATGTTATTTCATCAGGGTGCTTTGAAATCAGTATGAGGAATAATCAGCAGACTACAATTCAGTTTTAAGTGCCTTTCCTTATCAAAGTACATAGAATTATATGGCAGTTTTAGGACTCAGTGCTTCAAATGATGACATATAATATAAAGTTGAATTAAAAGGTGTACTGCCCAGCATAGTGAAGTCTATTATTACCTGATACAGAACAGAAAAGCAGGAAAGGGAAAAAGGTGGACAAGATTTTAATAGATAGCTAAGCAGGCGGGTGAACATAGCCAGAGAAAGAAAAGAAAGATGTTTCCCACTGCTTTTTTGATGTTGGCATTTCCCTTGCTGAGCTTTGAATGCTTCCCATCTCCTCTCTCCCTAGGACTCTAGATTCTCAGAGTTTGATGTAACTTAAGGGTGATGTCAGTATAGAGAAGTTACTTGTGTCCCCATGCATCTTCACCACCTACTAGCTATGGGGCTTTGATCAGGCAACTTCAGCTGTATTTCTTTTCTATAAATGGGATAATAATAAGTGGATCTACTTCATTGAATGAAGATTAAATGAAATAATCTATGTACCATGCTCAGCCTTCTGCTTTATACCCAGTGAGTCTTCCATGAAGATCAGCTATGACTCTTCTCCACTTTTACTCATTGGCATTTTTATCTTAACTGCACTTTAAACGGGTAGGAAAATAAAGAGCTACATTAGATAATTCAACAAATACATATTAAACTATTATATACCAGGTGCTATACTAGAGCTTGGGATACAATGATGAATGAAAGCAGTGTCTGTGCGGGCAGAGGCCGTTTCCATGTAACACATGATTATTTCTGGCCTCTGGCAAAGTACCTGACATATAGTAGGTGTGTAAAAAATATGTACCAACATGCAAATAACCAACCTCAGGAGTTAAGTATAGTTATCCTCACCATTTTATAGATGAAGAAATAGACTTATAAAGGAAGAGTAATTCATTCAATGTCATTTGGCTAATAAGCCATAGGATCAGACTTGAAACCACCTGGACTTGACTCAGTCTAGAGCCCGTACCTTTGCAGCCTCTCTACGAAGGATGTGCTCACGCCATCTCTCCATGCTGCTTGAGAAGTATGAATTTGGCTGCCATTTTCTAATTTCTAAAGTGTACCATTGCCCTGCAGATAAACCACATGCTGAATAAAATATTCCCCAAGTAAATATTGAATACTCACCTTCTTGAACATCATACTGTTCTAATTTTTTGAAGGTGTAGCGGTTAACCTGAGAGATTAATGAAACTTGCACTCGATATAGGAAACAGGCACTAAACAATTAATCATATGTGTGATCACCCTTGTGATGGATGCTGTATGAGAGTAGGTGCCAGAGGTTTCAACTGAATCTAGTGCAATGGTCAGAAGGGCTTCCACAAGGAAGGGATTTTACAATTGAGCTCTGACGAGTAAGTAAGAAAAAAATTCACTAGAAAAGAAATGGAGGAGAGAACTTCTTGCAGACTAGTGTGTTTTCAAGACTAACTTGAGGCATTTTTAGTGAAGAGAGAGAGAGAGAGAGAGAGAGAGAGAGAGAGAGAGAGAGAGAGAGAGAATATGGCAGTACGATGACATAAGACAAAAATTTCTAGGGCTTCCAAAACAGGTTAATAATTTTGGTCTTATCCTAGGTACAATGGATTTTAAAGAAGAGAGTGGTGTGAAACATATACAATTTAGCAACACCACAATATGAAAGGAGACCAATGAGAACTCTGTTGAAAAAAGGGAGCAGTGTGGTCCCAAATAGTAGCATGGGAAATGAAGATAAGTGGATAGATTTGAAAGATAGAATCCATGGACTTGGTGACTTAGATCAGGGAGATGAGCAGGAGGCAGATCCAGGTTTTATGGGACCTGAAGCTTATGGAATTGGGGAACTCTTCCAGAAATGATTTACTGTATAAAGGAAGGTCCAAAAATGGCCAGCAAAGTCCCAGAC
This sequence comes from Lasiurus borealis, assembly GCA_004026805.1. NCBI lineage: Eukaryota > Metazoa > Chordata > Mammalia > Chiroptera > Vespertilionidae > Lasiurus > Lasiurus borealis. The sequence goes on from PVJN01013598.1 coordinate 33,768, forward strand.
ACTGTTTACAAACCCATGGAGTCTGGATGAAGAAGAGGGGCTTTCTTCACTGCATCTCTTTATATGAAGGAGAAATCCTTCCCCAGAATCCTTCCCACATTTCTCTTAAGTATAGGAGTTTGGGTAAAGAAAATCAAGACTTTCTGATTGTGCTTGGAAGAAAATTTAGGCAAATGCATTTTAATCCGTGAGCCAAGAAGGCAGTCCATACTTATGCTCTAGTAGTAGGGTATGATTATTATTCAACAAGATACTTTTCAAGTAATAATTTATCCTAGGAAAACAAAGATAACTGAGCTCTACTCAACAAAATGAAACAATAACACTCTATCTGTTGTGAGCATGAGTGACTGGGTGAGTTCCCTCTTTCTTCCCACATCTCCGTTGTCTTCCCTCTCGAAGCTGAGGTCCAGCTCACTCCTGTAGGCCTGTGGTGGGCTCTGAGGTGTCTCCTCTTTGATAATGGTTGGTACCTGTTTTCTGTCAGCAGTGTAGTGCTGCAGCATTTGTACTGAGGGAAGGAGGAGGCATGAGCTGCTGTCACAAATAATCAGGCACATGACAATTTCAAGTCTTACTTCTGATAGAACCCAGAATCAAGCTGGGGAATTATTAGCTGAAGAGAAGTGAAGCAACCTGCTCAAGGGATGGTAGAGCCAGGATTCAGATTCACTGGTGGCTGATTCAAGAACCCACACCTCTAGCCACTTTTTGTTGCTGTTACATTTTCAGACCTTTTTTCCCCTCTAATGATTGGAACAATATAATTTATATTAACTAAGTGAGAAGCCTAAATATGTCTTTTTCACCTCTGGAGATGAAATAGCATCATAGCAAGATGGCATCAGATTCATGTTGTGAAGCTTGGTGAATACTAGTAGAGACTGTCTAGAACTAGGGCATGGATGTTCAGATAAACAAGATGGGCTTAATCCACTGAGGGAATTCTGTTGAGATGAATAAGATTCCCCAGTGGGCTTTCTGCATTCTGGTTCTCTCTGACAAGAGAATTTAAAACAACCCATACATTTTTCTTTCATTACAAAACTCCTTATTTTAAAATTTTTTGTTCAAAATTTACCCTCTCCAAGAAGCAGTTTGTAATGACTATAGTTACATCCTTGTCCATACATTGACGATAGAGCAATATTTATATAATATCTATATGAAATAATAGAGGCATTACACATTGTACAATTGTATAAATTATAAGCCAAACTCCAGGTGAACAAAAATTACTTCATTTTTTTTATAACAAAATTTTGTTAGTTGCCTTTATAATAAGTGTTGTGAACTTGCTACCAGCCAGTAAGTTTTCTTCCCTTACACTAGAGTTGCATCTAGCTTTTGAGAGAGGCTAATGAAAGTACCAAGGCACTGGATTGGGTGGGGATGGGAGAGCGAGGGAAGCATCTCTGTTCTGAGTTATCTTCTACCAATGCTGTTCTTAGGTGAAATGTCCATTCTAGTCTTTGTGCAAGTCCTTTGCTGATCAGTTTTACTCCATGCTATTTGTGTGTATATGTGAATCACTTCTGCTCTCTACTATTACTTCCTAAATAAACTACCCATACACAAGTCATTCCTTATATGCAGCTCTGCATATGGGACAAGCTAAGCTAAGACAGGCCTCTAAAAATGAAAATGTCCAGGCTTGGGCAGGGCCTTTGTTTAGCTATGGGATCAGCATGAAGAGGTATATGGTTAAATACTGGCTTCTTTTTTTTGTATTCCAGAATCAATAAGGCACACATTGAAAGGGGTAGTATTATTAGTGGGATGAAAAAATGAAACTTTTATTTTATTATTGAGTTATTGACATAGTAAGGCTATGTAACAAACCACTCCAAAACTCAGTTGCTTACAGCAAGCATTTATTCATTCTCACAAGTTGCCAAGATAACACATTCAGCTTCTACAGGTTGTACTTATCTGGACAGCTCTGTCTCATGTTGTAAATTGGCTGGGTTTGGTTCCAGAATGTAAATCTGCTACAGATACATTTGTTCTGGAAACAGGCTGAAGAGGCAGTAGTTCCCTGGGGCATGTTATTCTCAGAGCACTGAATCACTGAAAACAAGAGCCAAGCCAAACTGTGCAAGCACATTTAAGGCCCTTACTTACATCACATCCACTAATATTCCTCTGACCAAAGCAAATCACCTGGTCAAGCTCAGCATCAATGGGCCAGGAAAGTACACTCTCTCCACAGGGGTAGAAGGAGTGGAGTGAATAATAATCATTATCCTGTGTGTTAGTGCTATAACCTTGCAAAATTATGAAGCAGTAGGAAACATTACTATTCCTTCTTATGAGTTTAAATTTATATTTAGTTATTAATGTTTATCTTCAGGACATGTATGTATTTGTGTTTTTACTCTTGGCTTGCACCTGGTTAATCCAACAGTTACCAAATAGGCATTCAAAGGAAAGCGGAGGCATATCTTGAACCCTTCTGGTGGGAAAACTTTGAAGATGGCTGCAATGTGGAGGATAAGAGCTAGTTAGAACATTCTTTCTTGAATTCTTGAACAAAATATTTTAGTTTGACTGAGTAATTATGACTTAGAAGAAAGGAATGGAGTCAGGGAAAACCACCCACCCAGGGTAGGAAGATGCGTTTCAGACAAGGGGTGTGTGGAAAGTCAGGGAGGCAGGTTTGGAGCAGGGAGAGGAAAGTGGGCTGGAGGGCAGGATATTAAAGCTGGGAATTGGGGACTTCTGATGGGAAAGGAGGATTTGATGCTTAGCTGCTATAATCTGGCCTATAAACAAAGTCATGTAGTAAGACCCTTTCTCCCACAGGTAGTAAGTCCCTTTAGGTTTTTGTTTTTTGTTTTTTCATCAATATTTCAGTTAAGGCTCAGTTATTGAATCTTTCTTGTCAAAAAGTGAAAGACTGAGATACAAAGAAAAAATAAAATATATCTATTCAAATAATTCTTAAATTGTCTTTAAGAAAGCCATTCTATAAAGGAATTACCTTCTTAATGTAAACCAGCAATTATTTTTTTTACAATTCACTGGGAAACACAATAAGAAAAAGAGATCCTATTTTTATTGGAAACATGAGCTCTTTTCTTTTTGACTTAGCAAGAAATCGTTTATTCTTCTGATTTTTTTACATATTTTGGTTAATACATCAAGTGTATAATGTGGTAGTTCCCTTAAGAATGTTAAAACCACACATGTTAAAGTCAGCTACACATTATATTAGGCTATTAGACAGATGTCACTTTTAATCACACTTATACATTATATATTTTTTATTTTTACTAACAGAGGAACATGCCTTTCAAAAATATTTTATTGGATGAAACTTTCTTATTCTCAGGAAAATTTTGGTTCTTTAATATAATTTATTATGCCTTTAAAATTCTGTTTGATAAAAGCATTGCTACATTATAAATACGTGTAAAGAAAATATAGTTTAAATTTTTGAGGGAAATATTATATGTTTCTTTGCTTACATTTTCACAAAAATTCACACAGGCACTAAGAAAGACTGACAAAAATATTTTTTTGTCTGAACAATATACTCCAGGTTGGAAACATTCAAATATGACTTTATTTAAATATCAAAGCTTCTCTAGAGTGGACCTTGGCTGCAATCCAATGAGCAGGTTGAGGGTTTAGTCAGGAAAAGATTCTGCTAGAAGGATAAAAAGAAGAAAGCTCCAGACAATTAGGACTAGGCTAGGAATGGGGAAAGGATGAGTTTTCATTTATTACTGTTTATTGTCCCCTCTTGGCCTTAGCTTTGTTGCTGTTTTTAGTTGAAAATGTATCTCATAACTCCTGGTCCTTTTGAGTTTTAATACTTTTTGATGGACTGAAATGTTAAAAATCCTGTCTAACACTCCATATTGAATAGCATGTGAAACTTCTAAGAACAGGCTGATACTATAATTCTTTTAGGAGAACATCCTTAAAGCTTCATGGATATTGCTCTGGAAATAACCTTGTTCTGCACAATTTCATATGGTAGAATAGGGGGTGATATTTTTGTGTTGCAAACCATATTTCAAACTAAAGCACTTGACAGACTCTAGTGTTCTCTTCCTGTTCTAGTTCATGTGTAGCCTGACTAAGTTCAAACTTCGTGGAATATCAGCAAACAGTGAGCCCACTAAGAGAATGCCATAGTGGGTGATCAGAATCTTTGTGAGCATAGGGAAAATGGGAAGCTACGCAGTTGACAGTTAATGAATTAGTGTAAATAGGCATCCTTGGGAGATGAGGTTAAATGAATATGTCAGATATCAGAGGTACTTGCAGGAGTCTAAAATACCACTTGGGGGCCAATAATTTAATTAAGTCATGAAAAATTCTCATAGTTATTATAATACAGATCCTGCCTGAAAGAAGTTGAAGATATTTTTTTCTAGTACATTTACACTTTGAAAATGTTCATTTAGTGCAAGAGTAGGGCCTATTGAGTGCTCATCAATAAGGTGGCTGCCATAAGTAGCATGAAGCAGAGAGCCTTGGGAACCTGCCACTCAAGTTTAGCTACTTAGCACCAGGCAACTGTTGCCATGGTGGGAGATGGGTCTGAGTATCAGGTTTGATGGAAAATGTCATATTTTCAATAATCACTCACATTTAAAAAACATTTTATATGTCAAAAAATAAAAACAACTACATGAAGGACAAATGTGGCCTGAGGGCTGCCACCTTGTGTCCTCTGAGTTGAAACTTGGAAGCAATTTGATGGGAATTTGTATGCTATCAGCCATACCATTAGGGAAGAGCCTTTAGTGTCAAGGAATGAATACTCAGTTTCAGGGACTCAGAAAAACCTATTCTAATGAATGCAATTTTCAAAACACACAAAACTTCCCATTGTCTCTCCCCTGTTATTATATTGGTTCTCCATGTTATGGGTGGTTTTCTGTTATTATTAATGATAAAAATTTTGACTAGGAATTTGCTGAGTGCCCAGTGTAAGTTTATTCTAAGAAAGTAGTATAAATTAGTTCTCTCAGTATTCTGTTTGTGGCTAAGACAAGTGAGGAAAACCTTCAGAGGAGGAAATGGAGGAAGAGCAGAACACACAGCATGTGTCTCAGTGACAGATCAACAGAGGCCTCTTACGTGGCACACCAAGCAAGAAATGTTCTAACACTGCCCAAACCAGATCACACAGATTCTGAGGTCTGTTTTTGGATCTGAGTACCACTCCGTGGTACTTTAGGGTAGGGGTCTAATTATGAACACTTTCCCCCGAAACTTTCCAAAGCCTTCTTTGGTATCAAAATTCAAAGAACCACAGAGCAAAGACAGGAGACAAGCTATCAGAACAGATTTCCTTCCTCTCATTCTTTGCAGATTACTTTTCAAATTTATCTATTGCCCCGGGTTAGGACTCTTCTTTTGAGAAATGGAATGGGAGGGTTCAGGGAGGTATTCTAATGTGGTTTGAGGACCACATGTGGACTGTAGCTCTGGAAAGAACAAGCACGTTACTTGTGTAGGCAGGAAGAGGTGCTTGAAAAGAGCCGTGATACATTCGGGAAGTTGGACTTACTGTTGGAGCTCATCCCTTTCAAATATCCATTTTGGGGAGAAAAAGAAAAAAGTGTAATTAAAGATATTATAAGCATAAGAATCAATGGCAAAAACAACTACTTCAGACACAGGCAAAATCTATGGGTAAGGAAGAAGCATGAATATTTCCAACTCAGGATCACTGACTTCTTTAGTTTTCCTCCCTCAGAAGGTCCACCAGAGCTTGCAGCAGCCGGTCATCTCTGTGCTTGTAGGGTTTGGTGTTATAGAAACCATCAACATAGTCATTATACAGACTGTCCTCGGTGTCTTTGAAGTGGGAAGGTTTGTTCAGCTTTTCCAGGGCTTCGTAGAAGTTTTCGTAAGGGATGTTGGGCTTTGCACTTGGAGACTTCTTTGGTGACTGCTTTGGTGGTGAGTTTTTGCTGAAAGCGCTCTGGAGGAGTCGCAGCATGGCCTCCGATGGGTCTCCCTCCACCTGCTCCTCCTTTCTGTTTCTCGCACTGCTGCTGCTGCTGCTGCTGAGGCTTTTTGCGGTCGGGGGCCTCTCATTCAGGTTCTCTTCCGTGGGCTGCTCCTAAAACAGAAATCCACCGACAAAGGGAAGAAGGCTCATTATTTAGAGCTGGGCAGGCCAGCTGTAGTTCATGCCCCCTGCTTGCTCTCTCACAGGCAATTGGGGAGCAGAAAGAGCACAAGGCTTAGAGATACACTAACTCAGTTTTCACTCCTCAAATTTCCTTTACTTTTATATCCTTAGCACCTATTAATCTCCCTAATTTCAGCTGTAAAATAGGAGTAAGAATACCTCCACTTTTGGTGTTTTGAAAACGGAATAAGTGCTCATACTGATTGGTCTCCTTCACTTTGGTAAATTAAGTAGAATTCATGTTAGCAGATTCGATAATTTTGAATTCATTAATTTTAATTTCCAAGTCCTCAATTGATGAATAAATGAATAAAACAATAGAGTTTCATCCTATGGAAACTAAACAATTTACCACTCCCACTCCCTTTCTTTCTTACCCATGTTTGACTCATTCCCCGCCGAAAAGTTAAGGGCAGCTTCAGTCACTACATTGTCAATTTACAGTTCAAAAACAGAGCATGCAAAGAAGAATCCAGCCACACAGACCTCCCCTGCATCCACCACCTTCTCCACCCCTCTTCTGTCGTTCTGCACGGTGTTGTAGGATGTGTACACCCGGGGCTGTTTCATGTGTTCTGGCAGAGAGGAGGTCCCATGCAAAATCAGCTTCCAGTTCACAATTCTCCCTTCATTTTGCATTCTTCCAGACTGAGGAATAAGCATATATATTTTCAGCAGAAAATTTTACAACTGCCAATGCTAAATGACAACTCTAGCTGTCTTTAGGAGAAAGATATTCTCAGAAAAGAAAGCAACAGTGTGTGTTCTGAGTAACATAAAACAAGATCCTTCAAACTATCAAAAAGGAATTTCAGAGTTTAAATCTAATTTTAAAGTTGTGTGCATTCCATGTGTAGAGCTCTGTGTGAAAAGAAATATATCACTGGTGGGGGATAAATGGTGATAGAAGGAGACTTGACTTGAAGTGGTGAATACACAATACAATATACAGATAATGTATTATAGAATTGTACATCTGAAACCTATTTAATCTCATTAACCAATGGCAGTCCAATAAGAAAAAAGAAAAACACACATTTTTAGAAAGATAGTAAAGGAAAAAAAATCACTAGATTTATTCTTCCTGTGAAAATTGACAGTTTACAGGCTCAAGGATTTTTAAAAAATGTTTAATTGCTTCATTTAATTAAAAAAGCAGAACTTTCTTTTTTTTTATTTTTTTATTTTTTATTTTTATTTTTATTTTTTTTAGGTTTCTTTTTTTTTTTTTTAATTTTTTATACATGTTTCCCCATGCCCCCCCTAGAACTTTCTATATTAATCTCTATATGGAATATATTCTTAAAAAGTTGACTGTACACCTATAAATAGAATTATATTAAACAATTACCAACTTTCCCTTGGGGAAAAAGTCAGCCTCAATGGAATATTACAAATAGCCTTCAGCATTAATCAACCCTTAAAAACTGCACATTTATGGAAATAATAATACTTTTTCAGAAGCTCAAAAACTCTGTTTAAAATAATGTGCTAAAATCTTAAATGTCTAAAAAACAATCAAACACATAAAGTCAAATTTTGCAGGCTTATTTTGGTAAACAGATTTTCTTAGTTTCCTGATGGTGAAACTGATTTACAGAGTGGAGTCCACATTCAAGAACAGGACAACTTACTAAGAACATTTCCTTGTTCTCCCCATGAGAGCAGGAATTTTTACAACTGCCAATACTAAATTACAACTTCAGCTGTCATTAGGAGAAAGGTATTCTCAGAGAAAAAAGTAACAATAACTATAAAATTTATATTAATTTAATTGACATCTTCAGGAATAATCCCTTTTTTAAAAAGTTATTTAGGCTAATATGGGCTTGAAGGATCAGTGGAGGAAATAGGAGGACAACTGTAATAAAAATAAATCTCTCTATATAAAAGACTAATTAATATGCAAAGTGTCCCTCTGACCATCTGACCAGTCGCTATGACACACACTGACCACCAGGGGGCAGATATTCAACACAGGAGCTGCCATAACATGTACTGGCCATTTACAAAGAAATAGCACCACGGTCCTGGAGCCAACAAAGCAACACTTGGTTTCCTCCAAGTGGGATGCAGGCCTCCCTACCACCCCAGTGCGATAGCCCACAAAATCGCAGCCAATGCTGCCAAGACCCCATGGAGCAAAATGTGGCCCACAGCTCAGCCCAGCCCAGCCTAGAAATGGTTGCTGTGGGTACCAGGCAATGATGTCATATAGCAACGCATGGCTTTCTCTCCCTAGCAACTAACCCCCTTTGAGTTTCTTCAGTCCAGGAACATGACTTGCTTTATAGCCAGGTGCAAACATTTCACACCTTAACCAAATGTCTCTGAAGCGGTTTCCTGTGCCTCATCTCATTTGATCCTCACAGAAATCCTTGAGTAGATAGATAGGAGACTCATTGGAATCCTATTTTCTTTTCATTAGCTGCAAAATGGAGCTTTAAAAAGTTTAGAAACTTTACCGGACTGAAAAGAACTAAGAAATGGTGGACCTTGAAAATGACTTCAAGTTTTCTCACTGCACAGAATTTAGTCAAACACTGCTGCCGTTAAATATTTTACCCTTTGTTCTCCCTCTGTGATCTATAATAATAATCTGCTTTGGGTTGATATTTACTGCTGTGTTGCTGACAATTACCTGAAAGAGAAGTTGGAGTGCTTCACTGGGCTGGAAAAAGTTTAGCTACATTAGTAAGCAGGTCCAATAAAGCAGTTTATTCTAGCCTAGCTAATAAAATAGTAATATGCAAATTGACTGTACCCCTGCTACATCCAAGCCACGCCCACAAGCCATGCCCACCAGCCAATCACAGCAAGTATGCAAATTAACCCAACCAAGATGGCTATGGCCACAGAGAAGCAGGAGGGAGGCTTGGGTTGCCCTTGGCGATGGAGGAAGCCAAGCTTTCTGTACACCCTGGCCTGCCAAGGCCTCTGCTGAAGGCAACAAAGTTTCAATGACTGTACGAGCAGAAGGCTTGGATCCACTCCAGGCCACAAAGTTTCATTTGTAGAAGATAAATAAATCCCAGATACCAGGGCCTCCGCTTGGGCCATGGGGGCGTGGCTGGCCTGCAAACCACAGGCCCCTCGCTCAGGCCACCCTATGCCCCAAGGGAACACCCACCTTGATCCAAGACACCCTTCGGGGCAAACCAGCTGGCCCCCACCTGTGGACCAGGCTTCTATCCTATCTAATAAAATAGTAATATGCAGATTGACCATCACTCCAACACACAAGATGATTGCCTCCATGTGGTCAAAAGATCCTGCCCCCATGTGGACATAAGATGGCCACCACAAGATGGCCAGCAGAGGAGGGTAGTTGGGAGGGACCAGGACTGCAAGAAAGGGTAGCTGTGGGTGATCAGGCTAGCAGGGGAAAGCAGTTGGGAGGGACCAGGCCTGCAAGGGAGGACAATTGCTGGTGGTCAAGCCTGCAGGGGAGGACAGTTAGGGGTGACCAGGCTGGCAGAGGAGGGAAGTTGGGGATGACCAGACCTGCAGGGAAAGGCAGTTAGGGGGACCTAGGCTGGCAGGAGAGAGCAGTTAGGGACAAACAGGCTAGCAGGGAAGCAATTAGGCATCAATAAGGCTGGCAGGGGAGTGGTTAGGGGGTGATCAGGCTGGCAGGCAGAAGCAGTTAGGAACAATCAGGAAGGCAGGTGAGCAGTTGGGAGCCAGCAGTCCTGGATTGTGAGAGGGATGTCCAACTGCCCTCAAGGGATCCCAGATTGGAGAGGGACCAGGCTGGGCTGAAAGACACCCCTACTCCCATGCATAAATTTTGTGCATCGGGCCTCTACCATATATATATATATAAGGCTGGGTTGACTCGCACATGTGGAATACATATAATGTTCTCACTGGTGCCAGTCACACGCATGTGTTTCTATCTGTCATTGTTGAATATCAATTTAGTCAGCACTTCTATTATAGAGAAAGGGTAAATAGTGATATTAAAATATTTCTCTTGCTGAAACTGGTTTGGCTCAGTGGATAGAGCTTCGATCTGCAGACTGAAAGGTCCCAGGTTCGATTCCAATTAAGGGCATGTACCTTGGTTGCAGGCACATCCCCAGTAGGGGGTATACAAGAGGCAGCTGATCGATGTCTCTCTCTCATCGATGTTTCTAACTTTCTATCCCTCTCCCTTCCTCTCTGTAAAAAATCAATAAAATATATATATAAAAATATTTCTTTTAATTATTTTCCTTTCAATGTGCACAGTCTATACACCAGGACACTAGTGTTAAAATAAAAAATAAAAAAAATTAGACATTGAAATCTGGCACTGCTGATACTTATAACATATCTCTCTCTGGAGGACTCAGACTAAAACCCCATTTATTTATATGCTCACCTATAGAAAATGCTGGGGAAATGATATAAAAATAAATAATTTAGCTATATAAATCAGTGTAATTCAGCTGTATGAATAATTTGGCTGTTTGCTCAGACACCCCTTTATTTTTGTGACTGTGTTATAATTATAGAAAGAGTGTTGGTAAACATAGTGAACGAGAAAGAATGGAAATGAAAAGTATTAAATAAGAAGTCTTCTCTAATAAGTAAGCTACTTCTAAATGGCCCCTGCCGTTAATATTTGTAATTGTTCCTTCATGTGACTGCAGTGGAGTGTCATAGGTAAAGAAGGTCTAGCATTTAACTATGTTGGTTTCTTTAAATATATTTTTAGTGATTTCAGAGAGGAAGGGAGATGGAGATAGAAACATCAATGATGAGAGAGAATCATTGATTGGCTGCACAGACCCTATGGGGGACTGAGCCCACAAGTCAGTCATGTGTCCTGATCAGGAATCAAACCATGATCTCCGGGTTCATAGTTCAACACTCAATCATTGAGCCATGCCAGTCGAGCTATGTTTTTGAATATAGCTCATTCTGGTGAGTATGTCATGTGGGACACGTGGATTTGTCCCACAGTCTGTCACACTGTATATCAGAATATTTTCTCTTTTTTCCTCTGTGGCCAGTACCTAATTTATTTAATTTTTTAAATCTATGTAGCCAAATGGCAGGACTTGAAACACTACATCTTTTCATTACTTCAACTACAGAATGATCAAAGTTCCTTAGGGCCCTGATGAATGATGACACCAATCTCAAAACGCCTTCAATGTGTTTCAAAGTAAGTTTGTGTTTCTATAGCCTTTCCTTCTTACTTACCATGTCTGCAATTCGCAAAATCCAGGTGCCTATTGGGTTCTCTCCCCATGTGTGAACAGACATGAAGTCCCAATTTTTAAAGCCGTTAGGAGATGTATCCCGCTCTCTTTCAGCTAACAGAACAGTGTTGGTTCCTATTTTCATACAAGAAATACAAGTTAATAAATGTCCTAACAGCTCTGATAGGACACACTATAGCATCTGTTAATGAAAATGAAAGCTGAGAGAGATTAACACTCCAAAAGTTTTTATCCACAGTACATTGCACATTATCTGACAAATAGTAACTTCTCAATCTATACTGTAGAAAATGAAATAATGAATAAATATTTTAAGGTTTATTTGAATAAAAAGAACTCAGAGGATTACATTTACAAACTACATTAAAGAAGAGAATCAAAGGCTTAAAATATACTTTAATGGAACTGTCATTTTGAAATATAAAAGGAAGTTTTGAGAATTTAATAGGTGCCTGAGTCTACTACATTGTGTATACATTAAAAAGCTATGTTAGTTTAATAATCTCTTATCATATAAAACTAGAAAAAAGGAGTAACTCTAAATTTTCAAATTCAAGCTTTCTAAAGAACAATAAATAATATTACTTTTTAAGTGAAAGGGTCAAAAAAGCTACAAGGCCACTAATGAAAAAGTAGTCCACCAACCTTTCAGGACAATTCCAAGATATCTAGAAAGTGTAACTCCAAAATTAACAAAACCTACTCAAATCTGTAAGAAGTTCATATCCTGGAAGGAAATTATAGAGATAGCTCATTTTTCCTCACATATCACCTACAGACAAAGGGTAAATAGCGATACCGAGACTGAATGTGGAAGAGTGCTGGGACAGCTTCTCCTCGTGGATTATGGTTTGTGTTCACAAGCTTTTCCCATCCAGAATTTCATATTACTTAGTGCCCTCTCAGGAAAGAGCAACTGTTTATATATCACGTCATATGCCTTAATAATATCATTATGGAAAATTTGTTAGTCTTCTCAACCCTCTTTCATGTATCAGAATTCTCAGTTTTTCAATCTATTCCTTGTCTGGTGTATCTATCAGCTTTATTAATTAATTATCAGAGTAATTTTCACTAATGTTACCTGAGAGAAAAGAATGATAGATCAGTGACCTGGAAAAATGAGCACAATTTGAAAATGTATATTATGGTTTTCCCTAAAGGCTTATTAATTACATTATTAATTGAATAGACTTTGTTCTTTGCTTATCTAAGGACCCGTTAAGATTGAGCAGGACAGAATTCTGATGTTAAAACAAGAGGGGTGCGGAGGAGAAGCATATTTTTTAAGACCTGAAAATATCTATTAGGAGACTTACTTTAAAAAGAAACAAAAACTCACTGATTTGAAGTAATTGAGTTTAAGTTTAAACAAATGGTTTAAAAGAAATTTTTAGGTTAAAAAAAAATTTACCAGCAGCAGAAGTGAGTGTGACATGAAGGTCTCCTCTTCGGGAATATTCAATTGTTGCTTCAAATTGTACATGTTCCAGGGACTTGATAGCATTTTCCTGTCCCTCACAAGCTCTTGTTGGAATTTCAATGATAACTTCTCCATTAGCTTTCAGGGCTCTAAATATATTAATGAATCCTCATTGAATAAAGTGTATCTCTTCTTTCTTACACTTTATACAAATATATACATATCAGTCTTGTACTTGATACTCAACTAAGCTTGTCTCTCCCTATTATGAATAGAACCTAATTCTGGATTAGCTACATATAAATGAATTTTAATGCATAGAAAATGGTAAGGCTTTTACAGAAATAGGGGGAAAAAAACAATTCTACAGTTTCATCATAAATAGCAAAATCAACCCCGAGAAAGAAGAACGAAGCTGGAGGCATCATACTTCCTGATTTCAAAATATATTAAAAGCTACAATAATCAAAACAGTATGGTAGTGGCATAAAGACAGACATATATAGGCCAATGGAACAGAATACAGAACCCAGTTAAGTGTTCTTACCATAATAAAAGAAAATAGTAAAGAACACAGGTTTTTGAAGAAGAAGAAAAAAAAAAAGCTGTTTACTATTAAATTGAATTCAGGCAGGTTTGCTTTTGACCCATCAAAAAGTGGTCTATTATTGCAATGGACATGTCCTCCAGACCTTCTACCCTTGGGTCTTTTGTGTGAGTGAGTCTTCAGTATAATCTCGATTGTTGTGATAGAATTAACAAGACAGTCATAGCAGGTTCTGCTTCTGGGGCTAGATGTGGTGGATCAGATGTGGTCTATGTAAAAGCAGTATGATAAAGGTTCCTTCGTGGAAAAAAGATGAATCACACCACACTGTGGTATGAAAGGAGGCTTTTGATAATACTGGTTGGTGAGTACTGTATTTCATCAATTCTAAGATGCATTTTTTTTCAACATTTTATCATCTTTGAATTTGGGATAAGTCTGAAAACTGATGATTGATAATAGTTTAATTAGCTATGATTGTTCTTAGTGCTATATAAAACCATGGTACACTTTAAACTTAATGCTAAGTTTATGAGAGGAAAATGCAAATATGCTAATATGATTTACAGATCTTTGATTTCAATATTTCCCCTGTACCTACAGTGAACACTGGCAAATGCTACCTCTATCTAATTCAGAAAGGAAGGTGAGAAAAAAAAATCAGAAAAGGTGACAAATATATAAAATAGTGCCATGGGCATACATTTATTCAAAATTCCTGAAACACTTACCTGGGCTCAAAGTCATTGTCCTTTACCACACACTCTTTCTTCTCAGGCACACTGTTCCAGGTTCTCGGATCAGCTAAGTCCACCAGGGCTTTGGCATTTAGCAGCCCGAATCCAAAGCGACTGTTCACCATCAAGCCTGCGCCATTCTTTTTCCATCCAGGGTTATTGGCCAGTGGGTCATACTCAGAGGTCCAGACAACCAAGTGCTGCATATCTCGCCAGGTTAGATTTGGACTGGATGGAAAGTGACCCAAAACATCTTTCAGGGACAAAATGAAGTTTCCTTACAGAAGCAAGTGCTAAGAACAAGCATTTCTATTCAGAAATTATGAAGGACCTTTTGTAACAGTACTTAATGTAATTCTAGCATTACCATTTGTATGTCTTTTCACTTAGAAATCAAAATCAGTATGGAAAACTTCTCCTCTTACCATGTAAGTTAAGTTCTTATTAGCAGTAAAATTTTGTCTTAAGCATTGTAGAAATATA